>JBAFTB010000027.1:3797511-3811607 GCA_037177355.1 Melanotaenia trifasciata
TAAGAACAGGAAACTGAGGCTACAATTCACACACACTCACCAACACTGGACAATAGAAGATGGAGAAACATTGCTGGAAGGTTTCCACCACCTTGTTTAATCTATGACACCAAGAACTAAAGCAGTTCAGAAGATAAAATGAACCAACTTCAAACTAGAAGGTGTTCTTTATAAAGTGGCCACTGAGTGTAGTTGTGCTGAATATAACTGGATCTTCAACGTGTCCTAATTTTTTGTATTAGATAATGACTCAGTTTCACATGACATCACATCTGCCTCATCACTTCTATGTAACATGAAGAAGTAGTCAGCAGACCTCATTCTAGACCCGAGTGTGTGGTCAACATGTTCTTGATCTCTGGAAAATGCTTTATGTTTGTGGTTTTGGTTGTTCTAATGTTTTTTAAACCAAGGAACAGATTGAGGTTACTTCAGTGTTTCTTATAAAGTAATAAAAAATAAATAAATTTAAAAGGGGGAAAATAAGATTAGTGGGATTTAATGAAAAGACATAAAGAAAAGTGCCTTTTAAACCTTTGGTTGGAATAAAAATGAGCTCATAGTTTGCAGTGATCATTTCATTTAATCTTTTAAAATCACTACTTCAGTTGTTAGTCTGTTAGCTTCTGCTCTGTCTTAGCTAAATTCAGGCATTTACCGGTATTGATTATACTGTGTGTGGTGTACTCCAATAATCTCATAATAGAACAACACACACACATAACGATGCTGTCCTGCAACCAATCTACAATCTAGTCCTCCAAGCCGGATATCTCACATGACCAAATCTGACCTAACAAAAACGTAGAAGAGGACACATGGCAACAACCGGAAAACACAACACCCAGCATTGAAGGGGAAATATAGGACGAGGGAATGATGGTGGTCTTTGGACCATTGTTAACCGAAAAATCCAGAACTGAAAAAAATAACAGACTGGCGACAGCGTGAACACGGACTTTATTTACTTCGTTGTTCCCCAGCCAGCTCGCTGTCTGTCAGAACTCAAGAGTCGTCAGCTTTGCACACGCGTGGAGATATTTTGACGTAAAAATTGAACGTTTAATATTTCAGATTGTTGGCCACAACCTGTTTTGGAGCTGATTGTCGGGACAAATCTGCTCTTAACACACCTCAGACCAAATAATAATTTTATAGGAAACTCTTCTAAGACTCAAGATAATCGGCAGTTTGCAGTTCTTGGTTGGGAAGAGGCAAATTTGGGACAAAAACAGCCCGGTAATCTTCATCTGTGTGCCAGGCCTAAAGCTCATGGAGGGATAAAAGCTGTGACTTTTATTTTTTATCCTCACCAGTATTGCGTTTCCTAAGCAACAACATATTTATTTAGCTTCTTTTTTTCCTTCTTTTACCAGGATGTGCTAGCAATAGTTTTTATGAAGACGACATAGACTTGGCTTTTATAAAGAATCTAGGCCATGTTAGAGTGAAACATACTTTAAGAGTGTAAACAATGCAGGATGGGTCATGAAGGATTTTAATCTGGAATTTTTGGCCTGAAAATATTATTATGTGTGATTCTTTTCACCCTTTTGGTTTATCTTGTTTATATTTGTAATGTTTTGTACTTTCCTCCATAAGAGGAACCAATAAACCTCAACAAATACACCAACTCAAATATTTTTTGAATAATGTGTGAAGATCTTTGACTTCACTCTAAGCTAAATGCCTGAACTCATCTACACTCTAAATTTCACTACTAAATTCACAAGTTTTGTATCTTCATTTTAAACCAAAATGAACAAATAAATATCTTAATTTGGAAGTTTTTTCTACTTGCATTTCTTGTTTGGCTTAAAACCTTAAAATGAATAAAAAGATTGTCGAACTCGTTCTCATGGGCGGCGTTCTGCTGGTTTCTCTGGTACAAGCCCAAAGTTAGAACTGGTACCATGATGCACCAGCTTTTCAAAAAAGATGATCTGCCATCATATGACTGCTTAAGCTATTAATGTGATGAACTGAAGCTCAGTGAGTCAGTGCTGATGAATTTGTCAGTGGATCTCTATATCTACTTCCCAGTGGATGTGTATCAGTTTGCTAACACAGTTTCCACAACAACCTAATCCTGATTGTCACTAGTTGTTCCAGTTTGTTAGTTTCTACTTTTAATTAATTCATTATGCATTTAATGGTATGTATTTGTTGTAAAGCAACAAAAATAAGTATAAATCATGAATAATAATGTTCATTTTTATTACTTTACCGAACTCACAGATAGTGGCCATTGGAAGACCACAACACACAGTCATCAACAAAGAGTTTTAGTGCTGCGATTACTGTCTTTACTTGTCTGATTTTGGGTGTAATCCCATGATTATTCGCTGACCTCTGTTGATGATGGATTGCTTCTGAGTGCATGGTGTGCATCCACAACAGCCTCTAAACTCAAATACCACCCAAATCCAGACCTCTTACCTTCTCATCTGATGAAGAAACATTGATGAAGAAGAGCTCATAACTGTCCATGAAAATGCTTCTGAGTTAATTGTCACCACTACAGAGGCCCTGAAAATGAGGGCTCTCCAAACTAAAGAGCCATCGTTCTCAAGCGCCTCCATCAGTTTGGATGGAATATAATTAAAACTGAGCCAGTTCTGTAGCTGAAATTCATCTGATATTCATTATACAGCTGTAACGGTCACTGGTGAAGTGTCACTTTTTTCTGATGCCTTAAAGTGAACAAAGCAGGCTGTAGGATGCTTGAACTGCATTGTTAGGGGTTGGTGTACAGTTCAATATGGAAAGAACAAATGAACGATTGAGACAAACTGATCCACACATTGACTGGCCCAAAATAATCATAATCAGCCAATTTAGCAGATTAAACAGAGATATATTCTTAATTACTCATAAAACAGTAAATGTTAAGTGTCGGAGTTGTGCAGAATGATGTTGTTGCACCGTTTGTCCACAAGATGGAGCTCTGATTAAATTCAATTCTCAGTCCTCACCGCTGCCAGTAACCACAGCTGTAGCTACAGCCAGGCAGCACTACAGGAGTGGGCAGAGCAGAGTGACCCATGCTACATTGCGTTGGTCATGCTTTTCGTTTACGTTGCATTACTAACGTTGTGCTAACCTAGCTTAACTTTCTCCCTGTCTGTTATCACTCCATCAGCTGCGTGTTGAGACGCCATTGAGGAGGAGCGATGTAGAGCAGAGAGGAGGGAAAGCTAAAATAATGAATATGACTGTCGGTCTTAACTGTTATGATGTCATGTCACCATTAGTTTGACTTTTTCATTAAATCCTATAACTTGACTCGAGCTGAAACAGCAGCTCAGTGTGTTGTTGTGTAGTAATATGAGTTCCAGATTATTTGTGACCATTATATGTTTATAATGCAACTCTGTGGACATGTTTTGACATCTGAGAAAAGCAGCACTGGTTTTTATTTTGGTTCATATGAGTCATGACTTCAAGGCAAAGAAAATAATTTGCCAAATATCGGAATTGGCATCGGCCTTTTAAAAAAATCCATATCGGTCGGGCTCTAACTCGCACTCTGTGGCGCACCAAAGATAAACTGTTAAATTGTGAACTGTGTTCATGTAGACCAATAAATAAGAGTAATTACTTAGCTAAGGAAAATATGATACGCACTAGATATAAATTGGAGTAATGTGGATTTCCATCCTCTTGCTGTTTTCGTTTATAGAAAATGAGGCAACTCTAACATGCTAACGTGCCACAATAATCATGCTTTGCTGTTCATGTGGATTAGAAAAGTTTGCTGTGCTCTTTATTTTAATTTTATTCAGTCTCACAATCTATATTCCCTTGAGAAAAAGATCATTTTCCAGATTTAAACAGAAATAAATGAGACAAGCTGGTGGTCCAAACTGGTCAAAATCAGCAGGCAAACACAGTAAAGTCTATGTAATGTCTTAATGTAAGTCAGTGACATAATTATTTTTTATTTTTAGATTTTTTTTTAATTGATGAGACAAAACAAACAAATAAATAAATAAAATAACAGAACTAAATTTAAATATTTGAAAATAAAATGTGACCTTAAGTGAATAATTCTACTTTTTCTAGTCATCCTCTTGATGAGCAACCTGTATTAAACTTGATTAAATCACCAGAAAGTAAACTTTAGAAAACAACTAAGAATTTAACTGCGGATTAAAATGGAATTTGTGTTCATATTTCTATAATTTACTTTCTTTAGAAAGTAGATGTTTCGAACACAAAAAGGGAGCAAATTTGCTCTATTCATTGTCTCTTGCTGCAACTGAAAGGTTTGTTTTAGGTCAAATTAGTTCCTGTGTGTCTTTGTGTTGAGTGTGAGTGAGGAATGCTGAGACAGGAAACATTTCCAGTGATCAACATGCTGCCAGCTGAATAGATATTGAGTTCTTATAATTATAAATCTGAGTCCAAACAAGTCAACATCCATGAACCTCGCTGCTCGTCGGTGAGTGAGCTCATTGTCATGTTCTAGAAAGCAGGTGGAGATAAAGTGGAGACTCATCCTACCAGCAATGTTTCTCCATCTTCTATTGTCCAGGTTTGTTCTAACATCTTTTCACTCAAAGTGTGAAAGAAGCATTTAAAGAATACAATTTTTTTTTTTAATAAGTGACTAAAATTGAATGTTTCACAACTTGTTTTAAGTCTAGTCACTTGTCTAAAGTCTAGATATTTCTTCTTGTTTTAGGAAATTCCCAAGTGTAATTATCTGAAAGCATGGACTGATGACTGCGTGATTATAGTCAATCATCTTTTTTTTAGTCTTCTTTACTCATATTAAGATGGCTCATTTTTGCAGTGTACATGAATAAATGCATTGAGTTGCTGGCATTTGATGAGTAGATATTCATGTTAGCAGGCAGTAAACAGATGGACCTGATAAAGTGGACGGTTAGTGTACATAACATTTGTCAAAAATATGTTGAATGCCACATATTTTATAGGTCATAAATTGTAAAACTGAGAGGGAGGACAGAATGAGACTCTCTCACCCCTCCCCCAACACACATACACCCATACGCTCTCCATGTTTTTCTCTTTCAACTGCAGTTCTGATTTGAAACATTAGGTGTCATTGCTACTTATTTTGCCTTTAAGTGTCTCATTTCAGTCTGGAAGATTGTGTTCCTGCAGGTGTGATTGAGCTGCAGATCGGATGCAGATGCCAGTCACAGAACTGGGAGAGATCCAGATCCGGCAAAAATGGTCTAATCTAATATAAAATTAGATTCCTGTCTGGATCGACCTTCAGTCTCACTCATTTGTCTCTGACAGTATAATTTAGCATCACTGTATTCCCGATACATGATTAATAAGCTGATAATTTGGCTATAAAATTCTGTTTGATCCTGATCTAACAAACATTAGCTGCTGCCACTAACACAGCAGCTTACTGTTTTAATTTTCCATTGCCACAAATTAATATCTTTACAGATGACTAAATCACCAGTTCTTGTTGTTTCTCAGTCATTTTGACACTTATCAGGCTTCTAATCACAAGGCTGAGTTCTGTGAATTTACCTCACCCTAATCTGAATAACACTGAGTAAAAATAAGTTTTCATTCGAGTTTTAAATGCAGGAACAGTTTTAGAGATGCTTATTTGTCTGAACCTGGGAACTGCAAGGCACATCTGATAAGCACTATGGCTGGGGTACAAAGATGCAGAAGTTCACACAGATGTGATGGTACCAGCCCATTTAAAACCACAAAATCTGTTCTAAGAGGACAGGAATCCAGTGGAGTGATAATACATGCACGCTTCTTTGGGTTGTAAAAGCAAATGCAGACACTTTTTGAACCACCTCTTTTTTATTCGTATCTTTGTTGTGGTTTTTCCTTAAATAAAGGGTTAGGGTTAGATATGGGAAAGATAACAAACAAAATCAGCTGTTTAATCTAAACATAAAAAGCAGACAACCAGCTGCTACACCTTTAAGGAGACAGAAAACCACCTGCATCATCTGAGAAAACAGAGCTGACAATCATCGGGAGCACCTATGGTGGTACAGAGGTCATTTTGATGACATTTGCAGCAGCTGACCTGCAGCATAACGTAGTTACGTCTTGTCTTTATTTGAACAGTATGAAACTAAACCTTTACTAAATATTATTATCCTGACCAACAGATTTTACCATCGTTGGATTTGAATATTTCAGGGGAAGCAACTTCACTAACAGTAACCTCCTCATCAGACTCGTGTTACCTCATACTTGATACTATTCCTGATACTTATTTTCACAAAAAATATTATCCAGAACTTGGCTCACTGAAAATCTTCTTCTCATGTTTGCATACTGCAAATTGGAGATGTGCACTCTGCAAGTCACCATTTCTACACTGAACGCTGGACATGCCTGGCTTTCTTTGCTTTGTTTGTGTGCAGGTCAACAGGAAAACAAAGCTAGAAGAGAATCCTCTGAAGCTCCAATTATTGGGAGGGGAGCAGGCTGTCAGGGTGCTGGATGATAATGCACTTCTGATTTCAGTTTTGGCTTTAAATATTGATTTATAATCTTATTTTTATAACTGGTTCAAAACAGACCCTAAAAACACAAAGGTTATAATTTCAACATGCATGATTTATAATTTAGAGAAAAAATTTGCTTTATTTTGATGAAATAGAGGTTCCAGACAAAGTCAAAAAGCTATTTATGTGGTTCTTTTAAACTCTAAAAACAAGTCGGTGCCGACCGCAACACAAGAGGAAGGTTAGATGAAACAAAGAAAAAAAAGAAGCGCCTGGTATAAATATTCTTTGTATTTACAAATTGATAAAAGAAATCTCTTTCTATCTGTAAAATCCTTTATTTATCTGCACCCAGTGAAGAGTGAAAATCATTTGTATGAGAACTGGGTCTCATTTGCTTCCTATGATGAGTCTTGCTCAGGAAATAGACCAGCACAAAGACTCAGATAAAATCACAACACACTTCATTAACTTGACAAACATTTTTACATACACTTCTAACAAGGTGCGAGCTTATCAGATTGATTCGACTATTACGACAGGAAGAACATGGAGTGATCTAATCTTTCACTTCATATCACCTCGTAATTCAATAAGTGATATCCTGTTTCTAAACGAAACCTCGCGGGATGCCCCGTGTAAAAATGATTTTTCTGCCACCAAAACACTTCTTGCTTCAGCTCAATGTGTTCGTGCCAAAGGAAGAAAAATAATGTTGCACCACATGAAGGTATTTCAGTAGAAAATAAATTATTATTTATGTTTATTTGTCCTTTTGAACAAATAGTCTTGTCTGTGTTTGGACTTTAACCTCGATATTTATGAAGTTCCTGTCTTGACAGCTGGATAACAACCTGCTTCTCATAAACACACCTGTAAAAACAGGTGAAAATTACACTTAAAGGAAGAAATATTACGAAGCAGAGCTCGAAGCATCTAACCAGGCCTGGATCGGAGGCTGATTTGATGCTGTGACGTTGCAGCTGGAGGTAATTTGGAGCCATGAGGATTTTGAGTTTTGGATAAACTGTAAACAGGCAACAGGTCTTTGTTAAAACAGGATTTAAAAGACAACTTTACTTATATAGAACTTTATTTATGTATTTATTTGGCTCCTCTTCATAATCAGATTTTATGTTTTTATTATTGTTTTTTTTTTTTTTTATCACATTTACTTATTTTGAATTGTGGAATTTACTTAATGTTGCTGGACCTGACCAGAGGGGACAGAAAACAAGGAGGATAGTCAACAGAAGTAAAAAGCAGGGTAGAAAACAGAAGAGGACCAAAGTTGACCATCGTGCTTTTACACCAAAATAAAAGCAATAAAAACAGTAAAAAGTTAAAAAGCATATAAAAAAATATATATCAGTCAATAGAAACAGTTCAAATAAGTAAGAAAATCACAACAACCAACATCTCAGTGAAGAGGCACACTGGTGGTGTTGATGGATACGGATCAATGCAGCAACTGCAGTGGTTGGACAACTGGATTTTCCAGCATCTACTTGTATAAGCTTCTGGCCTTCTACGCAGTCACATTTATCTACATATGACCATCTACCCTGCTGCCTGTCAACCCGTCGCAATGACTCATAACAGCAAAGAGGACCAAGAAGAGGAAATTAAAGTGGCAGCATGCCAGAAAGTCTGTGTCGTGAGTATACTTTGAGTGGTTACTGTGAAGTTGCTGCAGAAAGCAGTTTATATTCAGCGTGTTTTGACTGAAACACTGTTAGAGCCACACAAGCTCCAGACTCAGAAACAGTTTTCACAAAAGTGGCATTAAACAAATGGAACTCTTATGAAACCTTTTAGCTCTGAAACTCCAGACCTGTCGAGGCACTTTTGCTTAAAGCCCCTTGAAATGTGCAATGTGATGAGATCTTGGCTATGCATAGTACTTATTTATTGTTACTATGATGGTCTCATGTTAATTTTTTAAAAATTTTATGTCTATTGTGACCAGTAGAGCAACATAATTTTGTTGTACATTGTGCGATGACAGTTAAAGGTAATAGAATAGAACTGAATGCAGGACTATGAGATCAACGGTAGGAGGATGTAGTGATGGCTGATTGAGGTTTTGTTAAAGCTTCAGAACACTGGATAAAATAAATGGTTCTTTACTCAAGGTGTCTTTAAAACAGTGTTTGAGTCGGACATCCAGTGGTTGAGAAAATGAAGTACAATTGAGACGTGTTTGTCCTTCATCAACTCCTACCAACCTCCCACCAACACATGCCACAGATGAGGCTGGGATATACAAGAAATGCAAACATCTCTTCTATAGCGATATCATTGTACTGGAGGGCTTGCCTTTAATGGAGTAGTCCTACATAAATATGTGTGTAATAAAAAGAACACTTGTAACTACCATATTTATATCCAGCAGCAATTGTAAACCATCCAATGCACGGGAGCTTATCTTAACTCTTCTATCCCTCAATGCAACTGAAAACAGCAACAAAACCAATCTACTTCGCAAATCAAAATTAAATCTGTAATTCCTCCAGGTACCGATAGCCATAAGTGGCTTTCTAAGCTGATGAATTTATTGAGTCCACCTTCAGAAACTACTTCTACAAAATAAACAGACAAAACAATACTTCGTTGGCTGAGTACCAAGAGAGAAATTAGCCTTAGCTTTCATCTTTCCTCGTCTTTATCCAGTTTCTTAAATTTTGGCGTAATGTCCATGCTTTCAATCATGCTTTTCTTACTCTTGAGATGCTTCTTTTAAAGATATTCAGCCTCTACTCAGCTTACAAAAGCATACTCTGGCACCACAGTGCCCTCTGGTGGCGCTCAAGCATAATAAAAATGAAATACACAGAAAATATATTGAAATGAAAATATGGCAGTTACAAAATCAATACCACTAAATAGGGATACCTGAACCCATGACACACGGTGTTTATCCTGCTAAATGATTCACAAGACAAACCAAACTAATGAGGTGATTTGCATGACGTCCGAAGCACTCAATTACTTCGAACATCAGTGGTCACATGACTAACCCACGCTTCTGCACAGGTGTTTGATACATTTGCTTTACGAGCTACCACTCGTGTGGCAGAGCCTCAGGTGTCAGATGACCATTATGATGCAGATGTATTAAATAAGAGCTCATTTATGCTCAAAATTAAATATACAAACGCACATAGACAAAGCTTCATGCCTGTCCTCTGCATTAATTTCATCTGTGTTTCAGTTCGTTTTCAGATAGCTTGCAGATGCATACTCAAACGCAGCTAACTAAGTAGTACCACTGAAAATTTTGGGAGCAGTGTTGTGCTATAAACGGCAATGTTTATTTCTCAGAAAGTGTATTATCATGAGCTCCTCTACTGTCATCATGTTTGCTATTGTCTGAAACGGATCTCAGATCTCACCTCTGAACTCGGCACTGCCCTCTAGTGGACGTACTGCTTAACTACAATGCCAATGTAAAACATGCATGAGAATATTTGGGCAGTGATGTTAGACAATGTGTGAAATGGGCATTACTATTAATGTACATAAAATGAGCATAAATGTCAAAAACCTTTTTAAACATTAAAAAACTGCAAAAGTGGGGCGTAACAGAAACTAAAGCAAGAGGCAAAACTTAGAGGACTGGCTAAACTGACTGATAACAGCATGACATAAGCAGCAGGATACAAAAAAACTGGGTAGAGGATATACAGATGGATTAATTACAAATGAGCAGCACCCTCATTGAATCAGGTTCAAACAGGGAGCACGAAGTAAACTTAACCGGATACACCAAGAGATACACTTAAAACAAAAGTAGAGGAAGCCTAACCAAAGAACAGACTATAACAGAATTCTAACAAGAATTAAATAGAATGAAGACTGAATGAAAATGACTCCATTTCTCCCAGAGGGAACTACAACCATCAGATCCTTACACTTAAACATGTAGAAGTGAGAGATTTCCATGAAGATTGTCTGGTTAACACAGTTTGATCTGTAGTGTTTTCTCTGTTTTTAATGCTTTCTCATTTTTCCTTGTTTATTTTAAATGAGGACACATCAAAGGCCAAGTTGGACATTTTTCATGTCCGACAATAATTTAAGCCATAAAAACAAAATATTAAATTTCGTTGGCAACTCTGATTAGATCTCATGTTTTTACTGTCAGTCTGCTCGAGCCTGCTGATGGGCAAACTTAATTAGATCATTTTAATTTCATCCAGCTGATTACAGCCACAGACTCAGAGAGGACAGCTATCTGTCTAGGCTGGTTAAAAGTGACAGGACAGAAGGAAAATAAAAGGGTTTAATGATGCTTTGAGTCTGAACTTTGTCTCGGACCTGTTTGGATGTGTTCGTTGTGCTGTTTGCTTTGTGGTGATGCAGATTCTGCAGATTTATTCCCATCCTGTGGGGATGGATTTCAGTCCTCAAAATGAACAGTGGAGCAGAGGTTCAACCATCTAAATCTGCTGGAACATCTAGGTGATAATACAGTAGTTGGCCTTTAGTTGGATTCTCTGTTTGATCAGTCCTTTGGTTTATAGAGCTCATATTTTGATGCCATGTTGTGTGTTCAGTTTAAAAACTTTACCTTTTCTCGCTTTATCGGGTGGTTGTAATGTTGGAGTCAGTGTGGGTGATGTGGTGCTGCTACTGAGTTTTTTTTGGTTCCTTTATCTCTGAAGGACAACACAAGCCTGCAGAAGGACTGAGACTTCATTAGATGGTTTCTGAGAGTGAACTTTAGACAGAGGCTACATTTAATTAATTTGGCCTAAAATGATTATTCTTTTAAACTTGTTTTAATTTTGAGAATTAGTTTATATTTTATGTTGCTACTGTATGATAAATCTGGGCTCTTATACTAATGTCTTTTTTCCACTATGTCACTATTCTCTAACTTTTTCTATAGATCATACCTAAAGATCTGAAGTCTTATAAAGATCTCTGTGGTCATAGATGGAGGGTTTTTACCAGGAATGTGCTATTGTGGTCTTTGAGGTGCCACTATCCTGCAAGTTTCAGATGTTTCCCTGCTCCAACACGCCTTATAAAATGGATCTACCCCAACAGCTTGTTTTGTAACCAGGTCCAGAATAAGTAAAAATTAAACTGCCACCGTTTTGTTTTAGTATTTACAACCCATACGTATCTTTCCTGAACCGATGATGCCAGAGCCCTATCTCTCCTGTAACTTGCATAAACCGTGCAAACACCTACAATGGTGGATTGCAGTGTTGCATTCTTGCTACAGAAGCCTGAAGCAGAAGTTCTACATCTCTCTCCTGTCCACACAAATGTCTCCTCGATTCTCCCCCATCTTTTTTTAAGCTGCACGAGTTTATGTGCATGCTCCAAGTGTCCTCCTCTGTTTTTGGTGCATTTCTGTGGAGCGTTACAGCACCACGCACAGGCCTGGTGTATGTACTACAGTGTTTTTAGTTGTTATGTGTGGAAGAACACATATCTTAAACCTGTCTTTAAAACCAAATTTATTCAATCTGGATGTGGACGTTACCTAAAATTACTTGTGTTTGTTTCTGAGTTAGCTGTTGGATTTGTAAAGTTCTGAAAATTATGAGTATTTCTACAGTTTAAATTTCACCTGTTTTTTTTTTTTTTTCTTGTTAATGAAACTGTCTAACCACGACCACATTTTTTCAAGTTTTGTGTTCTACACGTCACTTTGTTTACATTTCGCTCCTTGTTCAGCTGCACTTTGTTCAGGCACCATGAAGGCATGCAGCAAGATTCATCATGGAAATGTGTTAATTGGAAATGTAGTAATAGCACCGCCATGAATGTCAAACTGACCAGTACTTTTTTATTTATACCCACCAAAATTAATTTGAACCCATATTTACACTGTCTGATGGTTCTTGATGGGGACACATGGCAGCACACATGGTTGAGAGAATATCTGCCATGTGAGGACTTCTAGTTGTCTGTCATCGGTTTAAAATGCATGTTGACCTACTTTGGTGCTAGACTAAAACATGTGGTTCATGTTTTATCATCTGTCACCAACACTAACCAAAAAGCAAAGCTAATACAGAAAAATAAACATAGGAACTTACATTATTCTTCTTGTGAAGGCCCATTGGCAGGATAATAGGAAATTCTGCATGTTGGTGTTGCATTGGCTGGTGATGGTGCCAGTCAGGCATGAGGAGGTATCAGATTGCTGGATTACTGGTGACATTTGGGGGGGGTTCACAGCTCATAAGGTGACTAAATCAAGTTTCAACATTCCACACCTGCAGCAGTGGTGAAATGAACGCCTTTGCTTCATTGTGTTTGTTTGCGCAGCCTCACAGAGGAGTGTGTACTGGAGCAAATAAAACACAGTGAGAGACATTAAATAACAAATAAAGAGCAAAGTCACCCACCCAGCTTTACTTAACTAATTCAGGAGCAGCGAGGAATACTAATAGGTTTAGAAGTGCTGCTGATTCAGAGGTCACAGTTGTTACCGCTGAAGGAAAAGTTGTGCAGACTTTTTCTAACTAGAGTTGATAAATATATCAGCAATGCAACACGAGTCAGAGCAAACAGGAAAGAGAAAACCTTTATTCTTTGATGAATCAGTAAGAACTGCATGATTTCCTTGATCTTTATTTAGCTAAACCTGATGCGCTGCTCATCCAAACTGTGTACACTCACAAGTCACTTTGCTATGTCTGGCTTGCTAGGACCAGGTTGGACCCCCTTTGTAATGGGCGGGAACACATCACACCAGCTTTAAAATGGCTGCATTAGCTCCCTGTGTGTTTCAGTATTAATTTTAAAGTTCTTTTAGTGGTTTATAAATGTCTTAATGGACCTTCTTATTTTTCTGACTTGCTTCTAAGTTATTATCCCTCGCGGACCCTGAGGTCCTCTGGTACCAGCCTTTTAAGTTGTTCCTAAAGTAAGGACCAAAACCTACTGCGAGGCCTCTTTCCATTATTACTGCCTTCGTCTGTGAAACAGCCTGCCAGAAAACCTCAGGGCTGCAGAGACTGTTGATTTTTTTAAAAGGAGGCTCAAGACCTTTTATAACTTAGCTTTTATTATTATTTTATATAATTTTATTTTATGTCATTTTATTTTCATTTTATAAAACTTTTTTTTTAGCAACTGCTTTGTTTGTTTGTGTATGCATGTGTGCACGTGTGGACGTGTGGAAAAATACTATAATGATATAATTTTGATAATAAATGATAATAAATTTTATTGCTATGTTATCCATTTTGGTGTGTGAAGGCTTGTTTTATTTTAATACGCATGCATTGCTTTTTATCATGGAAAACATTTTGTGTTTCCTTTGGCATGAAAAGCGCTTTATAAGTAAAGTTTGATTTGATTTGATTAGTCTTTTAGGACTGCCTTATTTTTTGTTGGCATTGATTCAACAAGGTGATTCTGGTCCAGGTTTGAGGCCAGTGAATTAATTATGTTCAAGAAGTTTAAGATGATCTGAGCTTTGTGACATGGTGCATTATCCTGCTGAAAGAAGCATCAGAAGATGCTCCACTGTGGTCATAAAGGGATGGACATGGTCAGCAACAATACTCAGGTAGGCATAGATCCATGTTTTCATGATGTTTCCACCAAATTCTGAGCCTACCATCTGAATGTGGAGCTGAAATGGAGACTCATCAG
>JBAFTB010000027.1:3824111-3836195 GCA_037177355.1 Melanotaenia trifasciata
ACTTTATATAAACCATAAATTAATGATTTATTTGTGAAAAGGAAGGATTTAAAAGCATGATACGTTACCTTTAATAATTGAGGGATGTTCTTCGAAGACCATATCACCCCTCTAAAACTGTACAAAATGGTTCAGTCCACACCTTCACTGGTCGGTTCAAGCGATTTACGTAAGTACAGCCTGCAGCAAGAGGAGAAAATTTTCCTAAGAAAGTGAAGTCTGGATAACAGAAAAAGAAAAAAAAGAAACAGAGGGGGATAAATTGAAGTGAGGAGAAGCAGCTTCTTCTTTATTTATGTGAGAGGAAAGGTGAAAGCTGCACACCTGGACTAACACAGCAGGTGTCTCAGAGTGAGGGCAGCAGGTTAGGCTTCCTATAGGGACAACAGGTAGTGATGTTTTTAGTTTTTTTCTTACCAGACTGACATAAGTAGCACCACTCGTCCATCCGTCCTGTCTGTTTCTTGCCAATTGGGACAATAAACTCACTGATAAACCATTTTATATCGGCACATCTTCATTTTATTTTATTTTACCAAACTGTAATGTTGATAAAAGAATTACCATCATTTTTATCAAGTAAACTGGAGAAGTTTCCAATTTAAAGTAAAAATTAATGATGAATAAAACAGTCGTATTATAACCTCAACTGTGAGTGCATTTGAGTCAGACCTAATATCTTATAAAACATATCTAACCTTGAAAAAAAGCTCTTATAATTATTACTGAATTGCTATTTATTCAGATCATTATCTAGGACGTCAGAAAGCCACCCAGTCAGAGCTGAGCTGAACATTTGATGAGAGTAAAACAACCCTGCTGTTCACAAGTAATCAGTAAACTTTTCTTAGTCTTCGAACGGACATTTTAACTTTATTCTCTCTCTTCATTACCAGCATTGTACTGGTCAAGCCCTGGACAAGATATGCCTCGTCATAATTTTGGTCTTTTTGTTTTTTAGTTTTCAAAATGCTTGATGTTTGTCCTTTGGTTCGTTCACAGATGTTGGTACTTTCAATGTTTTGCAAGCAATGCAAATAAAAGGATTTTAATCAGTCAAACTGCCCCTTGCTTGGAACGGCGTCCGCCATGTTGGTGCCAGCAGAGGGAGAGCTACCTCAGGTTCTGCAGTGTCTGCTCATCAGCTCAAAAGGTGCTTTGAGTGGAAGAATTGTAGCCCAAAGAAACGCTGAGGAACCTCAGCAGCTTGGCTTTCATCTCTCTGAGGTTTAGTGCTACAGCCATAAAATGGATATTTGACATATTGCATAATTCCAGCGCTGATTTAGACTAAGCAGTGAGATGTTGGGACAACGGACTTTGTGACACAACAACCTTATTTTGACTGGTTCTGGTTGTGCTGTGGACTATGGAAAGCTTTGTTGCACACATGCACGCAGACACAGCAGCAGAAGAACAGGTTTCTGGTGAACAAAAAACAGACTGGAACCCAACTGGTTAAACAGTGGTTGGAGTGGTTTCTGCAAAAGCAATCACTGCAATTTTTGAAAGGTTGCAAAATGCTAGAAAAACTCAACAAAATGAGGTTGATCATTTAAGAAAAACTATAAAAGGTTTAATGGAAAGGGGTGATGTTTCTGAAGTGGAAACATCTTTGAGTGGTTTTATTTAGTGTGGTGAAATACTTGATGTTCACATTTTAATTGTGGGTTTTGCTACAAGAGAAAAAGGAAAAGCATGAGTTTTGGTTTAAAGCAAAGATGATGCAATCTGTTGGTTTCCTTAACTAGGCTGTTGTTTCTTATGAACTGGCTTGTATAAATACTGATTGGATGACAATGAATTTGCTGGAATTGATTGTATGTAAAATGCCCTGAGATGATGTCTTAATGAAATGGTGCTTTACAAATAAAGCTGAATTGAATGACGTAAAAACAGTGAGTGGTACAAAATCAAACTGGTGAGGTTAATAATGAAGGTAACGGGAAAAATAAGGATGGTTGTCATGACAACATGGGTCCTGATTACAGTTCCAATGTTGGCAAAAAAAAGAGTAAAGAGTAAATAAATAAAGGTAAGACCAGTTTATGTGAAAAAATCTAAATTATGGCAGAGAGAAAAGCTCTTTTAGCTTGAATGGGAGCTTTAAAGGAGCATAACGCACTGAAGGAAGAGGAGGTAATGGTAAAAAGGAAAAGAAACAACTCCAAATTGAAAAGGACACTGCTGCAGCAAAAGCCAAACTTGACGTTTTACAGTCGGTGGATGGCAGATAGCATGGACTCCCTTTTGGAAAAGGAAAAGAAGAGGTTGTCAACATCAGTCCCACTCAATCCTAAAGCAAAGGAGGATAACAGCATGGAGAAGGCAGCAAAGACACTTGTCATCTGTCATCAGTGCAAAGCAAACAGCAATTATTAGACACAAGCTTAGGTTTGACACTACGGGATACAAAAGATGAGCATCAGGGACCGTTAGAAAGCTCTCATAGGGGAGGAAAAAACACAGAAGGGGCTAAATGTTATCCAGCAGCATTTTACAAACATAGAAGAATACAATAAAATAAATAACCATCAACAACACAACCGTCACATGACCTTTGATGGAGATCCATTTATCCAGTATCACCATATTATCAAGGCATTAGAACAAGGAGTGGAAGAAAAGGCCTACAAATCTGACTGTATGTGCCAAGAAATCGGTTCATAGCTGCCAGCATATGACTCCTGAAACCAGCTACAGTTTGGCAAAGCATCTTCTATAAGAACATTTTATTGATACTATGGAGGAAGTGAACATACATACAAACATAAACATGTTTATCTCAAAGCTTTGAAGTTGAGAGGATGATGGAGAACTAAGGCTCATGATATCATGAAGAGCCCACTTCCATGATTTGGTGACATTTCTGAAGAGACTTGGGATTCTGTCAGATCCCATTAATGGAGCATTGAGCAACAGTTTAAGGCCATCCACATTCAGATGCGTATGTATTGGACACATTAGTTGCAACTGTACAAAACATTTGAACTGTTAAATCGGTGCTCAGCAACATCCCGCTGTGCTTCATATCAATAAAACCAGTGAAAACCTTCACAACCACCCATCAAACTTGTTTGAACTCCAGCGCAGACACATGGGTGTTAATGTAAACTAAAGACCAATGTTTGTTTTCCATCGTTTCAGTCCAGGTCAAGTTCACTGCAGGAGGTTAAGTTGTGCAGAATCCCGAGGCTGACAAACCACACTATACAACTTTTTCATTCATGATGCTCTGTAACGTTGCAGCAGCAAGAAACATTGAGCTTAAGTCCCTTTCAATAAAAATGTCCTTCTACCCCTAACGTGTTACTGGGTCAGACATCTTACTTGTCAAATCCGATCAAATTCATTAAGCTAGTAAACAAAATCCTTCATATTAAAAGTTTCATTATCGTCTGAGCAAGAAGTTTCCAAGCAACCCACAGTTTCACCAAGAGTTACACACTACTGTTCCTGAGAAACCGTTGACATAAATGACGGCACTCGGGGGCGCAGGCGACTCTTACAGGTAAAAATCTTATAAATGTTTCTCTTGCCTACTAAAACATTCTTAAAACTTCATCAAAATCACCTTTTGCCTGGATTTAACATAAAAAACCTGGTTAAGTAGATCATTTTGCTTCATCAAGCTTGTGGGAGATCAAGTTGGTTTGATTATCTTTCCTAATAAGTGCAGTCCTCAAATGTTACACAGGGATTTAATTTTACTCTCTTTAATCTCAAGCATGTGTCAAAGTACTGAAGTTAGCAACTCTTGTGTTGTCTCAAAAAAACAGATAAAACCTCTGAAATATTTAAGATTTTATTGCCTGACTTGACTCACAAAACATTCGCTCACAACATATGAATGAAAGTTCAAAATAACCAACATGAACTGCATTTAAATGATATCACTGACCCCTTCAGCTCTTTCCACAGCGGTGAAGATTTTTGATCAAAGCTTGTGACTTAATAACTGAGCCGAAAGTTCCACGTTTACAAAACCCAACCTTTAGAAACTGTGGAAACTGGATGTGTTGGAGAAAAACAGCACTAAAAGTCAGATTAGAAGTCCAACATCATTAAGCATATGCCTCGGTAAGCTTCTTATAGCCATTCAATAAATTCACAGCTTTGGAACTGTGAGGGAAGCATACGAGCAATTTCATATAACATTGTTTTAGAAATCTATTTATGCTTTGTCCTTGCACTCCGAAAAAGATCGGCAATCCACAAACTGCTGACAGCAACAGCACATCATGCCGCTTCAGCACCTCACAAACAAACATCCTCCATAACTTTCCTACGAAGTGACTTCGAAGCAGCTGCAAATGGAAATGGGAGGCTCAAATTAAAAAGAAGAAAATGAAAAAAACATTTTCTTGTTTTGTACCAGTGTGAAAAAGGGTTGAGTGGATCTCTACGTGGCTACTGTATTTATCACAGTGATGAAAACAGTGCCCAGGCAGGGCCCCTTGTTTTAGGCCATCTGTTAATGAGCAAAGCTGCAAGGATGTGCACGTTTAAGCTCGGCTCATGTGCTGTATGGACAACAGCCACCTGTAGAAAGCGGTCAGACGGAACTGAAGTGGAGGCAACATCTGGTCACTGCATGCTGAGAGCAGCCGGTCCTCAGCTGGGCATCATGAGTGGACTCAGATAGGAGGACTTGAGTAATTTAAATAACTTACAGTGTTGTGTGTTTCACAGCATTACGCCTCATTTTGCCTCGAACACTTCCACAGCCTGCTGTTGTTTTCATCTCCGATCCCGTGCACCAAGAGTGAAAGGTGGAAGAAATTATACTATACTGAATCTGTGTCATTGCCCACGCTCCCTCACATCTCCTACTTCCTGATGACCTTATTTGGAACACCGTGTGACACTGCTATTAGGACGGCGCAGCTGGAGGACATCAGTCTCATTACTCATCCCACATATAAACCCCAGACAGACCTCCAGTCATCGCTGGATTATACTACTCACTGTGGTAACCAGTCGTGCTCAAAGTCTTGTCTCTGTCTTGTGAAACCGTCGCTGACCTATGTATGTTCTCTCTCCTCAAGTACCCGACCTGGACCTCGCCTATGTTACGGAGAATCCTGTCTGGCACCTACATGGAGGGTGTCTTGGTCTCCCAAAGCAAGCTGGAAATTGTCAGTATCCTCAGTGATTCCTGTAGAGAAAAGAATAAAAAACCAGTGATGGAGGGATAAGAGCCAGGCCTCGAGGAGAATCTTCTTGGTGACTGCTTTGCGTTTGCGCCTTGTTCCAAAAGAAAAACTGACCACCTAAATGTTCTGTAAGTATATAGCGGTTTTAACCAAAATGCTATTCACACACTGATGGCAGAAGCTGCCATGCAAGGCATGCTCAGCCACGACCAATCAGGAACAATATGGGGTTCAATGTCATGCCAGGGACACCTCGACATGAGCTCGACAGGCCAAGGATCAAACCGGCAACCCTTAGGCTACAAGACGACCTCTTTACCCACTGAGCCACGCCGTCCCTACTGAGTCACGCTGCCCCTGGTAGTGAAAATGAACAAGACAGAGACCCGTTCAATTTGGTAAAGTTTCACTCAGGGAAATCTTCAGCTGCCACTTCTCCATCTCTGGCATTTAGAGGACGTGGGGCTGCATGGCCCCTCTCCTTACCCCATAACTGGTGGATACCTTAAGTAACAGGAGTTACCAAGTTACCTACCAAACTTAGTTATGTAGGGTGATACGGCAAACACTGAACATGTCCTGGAACTATGGGAAGCTGGAAGATGCATTAGTCTGCAAAACCAGTCGATATTTGTTTCATGGGGGGCATTACATGGGGGGTGCTTTATGTCTTACACACAAATGAAACGTAGCTTTTTTTAAATATAGATTTTAAAGGTTAATACGTTTTGACTTTTTTAGATCTGGAAGTTCTACAGGATCTCTAGCCACTGATTGGACTGGACTGTGTTGTACGGGTTTATTCTTCAGTGATGATTTCTCCTTTACCCCTTTGTAGTTCTACTTGCTGAGACATTCACTCAGTATGTCATCGCCTTCCTCCTGATGCATTCCTGGATCTTTGCTGATTTGATAGTACTTCTGATGCTCACTAGCCTCTGGCCTGTCTTCTTTAACTCATGGTACATTTGCTAGAAACTTATTCTCTTATTGGTGGCTTCTGTCTAATCTTTGATCAGGTCACCATTCCAACAGGGTAGTTGATGACTAACATACATGACTATGTATTTTAATGGAAGTGGTTTTGCTCTTTATTAGAAAGTGATCCATTTACCCCTGACAGATTTAGATTTCCTCTTAGCTATCTATAAGAACATCATTGTCTGATGCTCTAAAAATTCTTACTTTACCAACAGGCTGGATTTCTGTTTGAGAGGCAATATGGTTGTTTTAAAATCCCATGGCAGTCCAGGACTGACATGAGTGTTTACAATATCTGACTCTTACTAACCACCAAAGCCAGGTGGGGTCACAGTGTTAATAACACAGCAAAGGATGCTGGCTGCAGGAAAAGATGATGCTGATACAGATGATGGAGGAGGTGCAGATGACTGACAGAAAAACCTCTTGCTCTGGCCTGATAAGCTCATCTCAGTGTCAGAATGAGGACACTGATCACATTTAATGGGATTCTTAAATTACAGATAAAAAAACAACAAAACACACACACACACACTCACAAAAAAACAGTAAATAACCTGGCCAACCAACCTAACTGCCATAATTTAAAAATACGATAGCTATATATATATAGAGAGAGAGAGTCATTGTGAGGATGTGGATGAAGTGTTTCTGATTGGTTGAATTCCAGGTGGCTCGCAGATGAAAGGGATGATGGTGACTAATGAACATGCAATCTTCTAATTACCAGTGAGGAAACCACCGTGAGTTATAAGAAAATGAAAAACCTTGACAAACAAGCTGCAATTTCGAGCCTCAAATGCTGGCATAGCTGTTTAGTCCAGAATCTGAAAGTGAAAAGGACCATGAACCACAACAAAGGAAGATGTCTCCGTTTGGTAAATATTCTCATTAATTTACCTGCGTTTGTCTCTCGGTTTTATGACTATATATAATTTTAGGTGCAGAAGTGGACAGTGTGTTTAAGCTCTCCTCCATTGTTACCTAAGGCTAAGTTGCTGATTGCTTTTATTTGTACACAATGTATGTAGTGGGGGATTGGTAAGTGCAAACTGTGGTATCTTGTCTGAGTAACTTCATATGTTTCTGAGCAGTCATAAAAAACAAATGAAGACTTTAACTTGTCCAATGAACAACTGTATCAACACCAAGTTCTGTTAGCTCTCTTAGCTAACTTCATAGCATGTTGTACCCATGATGTTTGTACTAAGATAATGTTTGCATACCTGATGCCAACACAACACAAACATGTAAAGAATTTTAAAGGTCATTTACTGCTCGAGGATAAGACTCGTGTCTTTTTAGTGACATGAGCTCAACTTTTAGCTTCAGCCTCCCACATTCAAGCTACAGTTGTACTAAACCTTATTAAAAACAAACAAAAAAACATTGTTTATGAAGTGTAGTAAAAAAAATCTAAAATGTATATGACTGTGTTGCTGCTTTGCATTCACTGATCCAAGACATCGATCCAGGATGTGCGGATAAAGTCCGTATTATAGCTAGCTACATGCATGCATCACAGACTGCATCTGTTCCGTTGGCACTATTTTACGAGACATGTTGCTCACATCGGATTTAAGATCAGCTCATATGAACCATTAGTTTGTTTTCAACATTTGAAATTTGTTTTGTAGTGAATGAAATATTGCTTTGAGATTTGCACTTCACTACACTGTTTGTTCATTTTATGCAGTGTCTACACTTTAAAATCTGGGTTTGTGTTTTACTTTTAGAGTTCAGTAATTTAATAAGTTTGCAAGTACAAACACAAGTTTCTGTCTTTCCATAGCATTGCCATACTTTCTTTTCATGCCTTTCTAGCATTGTTAGCATTATGCCTCCCTCATGTTTTACCCATGTTTTTGTATTGTGTTTACCATCCTCTGCCTTTCTTCTGTAAATGTACCAGTAACTGCTGTTAAACCTGGACATTGATAGCTTCAGAATCCTCCAGCCTTTCCTTTTCTCTCCCTTTAGAGCAGAAACTGTTTGCCTGGTTGCACCTGTTAATCTAAACCAAAGCGATGAGCTGCAAGGCTGCTAGGATTTATGTCACTCCTGATGACATGCTAGCAGGCTTGACATTCACCTCGGAGGTGGGGGTGCTGGGGTGAATTTCTGTGTGAGGCCTTATCTTGTGGCAAAAATGGATGGAGCAGGATGGAGGTCTGACCTTGGTAGCTGCTCTCCCTGAGAATTAATCACTTACAAAAACCAACCTTGGTAAAAGTGCCAGATTAAGGAAGCGTATGAATATCATCTCCACTGTAATGCACATCACACACTGAATAATACACACTTAAACAATGACATCTATACACTCAACTTTAACTGAGAAGGACATTTTGGTTGTTAAGTTTTTTATTGAACAAACAACCACATGTTCAGGTTTTATTGGCACTGTTTCAAATGTTATTATTTATTGCAAAGAAATACAAATGAAGTTCAAATATATAAACAAAATCTGAACTTTGCCTGAACCTGTAATTTGATTCATTTAGTCCGGAACAAAGGCAAACAAATGGACTAATTAGTGTTTTAGCATTTCAAATCAAGTTAAAGCTCATTTCACACCACAGTTTGCTGGAGAACCTGCTTGAGAGCAGCTTTTACAAGCAGTCCTGGTTGGGTTGTTTGGTCGACATCAGGTGTGATTGAGTTTCCACACCAATGCATGCTGCTGCTTGACTTACTGGCTGAGGACTTGGGAAATTGGCAGCAGCACTTTGGAGGTATTATGGACTCATAACACTGAACATCATCTCATAGCTGACTTCAGAGTTCATGTTCCCTTCTAAATAGCCATAACTGTATAAAACGTTCATATTCCTGAGTACACCAAGCGTTAATAACGTCAAATCAAGCTTCATAACTTTCTTAATCTGGTGACAAATAACAGAAATATAACAGTGTTATATGGTTTCCATTCTTCTTACATGCTTTGTTTTCTCCATTGACAGTTTTTGTTAATGTCACAGTGGCCAGACTCTCTCACCACTCAGGCTGCTCAATACACAAAGCACCGGACCGTTGGGGCATAAGGACGTATGGTGATCCCTGTGGCATGTTTTAGCCATACCCTGCCAGACCTCATGGGATGTCTGACTAGTATTAGGCACAAAACATTTCTCAGTCCTTGTTTTCTGACACGGAGTAGCACATTTACACTGTAAGGCTGGTTTATTTGTATAATATGAAATGGCAAAATGTGTCAATGTCTGACATGTTGTTTAAGTTCTATTGGGAATAAAATATGGATTCGTGAGATTTGCAATTCATTGAATTCTGTTTTTATTTACAGTTTACACCGTGTCCCAACGTTTTTGGAATTGGATGTAGATCGGAAAATCCTCTGCTGCTTTAAACCTTAGAAAAAGTTATTTTAATCATCAGTACATTTTCTTATTAGCAACACAGATCAGATGGTATATTCCAGGGATCCCGAAGTCCAGTCCTCAGGCCCACTGCCCTGCAGACTATCAATATTTCCCTGCTTCAACACACCTGACTCAAATTAATGGCTTACTAGCAGACATGCGGTCAACTTAATTTGAATCAGGTGTGTTGCAGCAGGGAGACATCTAATACCTGCAGGATAGTGGGCCTCGAGGGCCAGGGTTGGGGGATCGCTGGTCTATACCATCTGAATTGATAGGTTGAACAAATCCATTTATATCTTAAATTCAACAACACAGGATCAACCTAGAAAATTGCAGTGTCCAATTCTTATTTATCTTTAGTAGTTTTCAAATTGCCACCATAATGGTTTCCTGAAAGGTGAAAGAAAGCTGCATTAACATCACAATGAATAACGGTCATTACTTTGATTGCTGGCACTTTAAAAGCTGGATGAGAACATGGAGGAGTGGTGTCTCTGCACAGCACACACAAGTACATCCATCAGCGAATGAGGACAACATCAGTGCACGAGCAAAAGAAAAAATCACTTATGATGCATGATATTTGTTCACCTATGAGTGCAAGGCAGCCTCATTTTTCACTGTCATTTTCTCCTTACTTTGCATCACTTTCTAGGACAATCTCCTCGTTGGCAGTTCACTGTGTAATTATCGACAGCAGAAATGATTTATTGTCATTATTTTAGCAGGAGATAAAATGTAAATCTGGATAATGGCTGTCACTTTTAGGATCAGTAAAGGGAAACTTAGCATACAGATTGATTCTGGTTAGAGTCAGGAAATTAACTTGTGCAGCAGAAGATGTGATGTGACTGTCCCGACATGCACATGATTCCTTTGATTTCAGACTCATCCCACATTATTATCAGGAAGGAAGGCAGATAAGTGGTATAAGCAGCAGAATATGAATTTGTACATTTATGCAATCGCCAATCTGTGACTGAGAAACCTTAAATCAATTTATACAAGTAGTTTCTATCTTATCTCTTATAGAGTGTGTATAAGAGGATCTAATAAAGCATCATGAAACAAATGAATTTTTTTTCTAGAAATGATAACTGTCACTTCTCACTATTCTCAATATTATTATGT
Organism: Melanotaenia trifasciata; assembly: GCA_037177355.1. Classification (NCBI taxonomy): domain Eukaryota; kingdom Metazoa; phylum Chordata; class Actinopteri; order Atheriniformes; family Melanotaeniidae; genus Melanotaenia; species Melanotaenia trifasciata. The sequence continues at coordinate 3,834,763 of JBAFTB010000027.1, forward strand.
TTCTTTTACAGACATGCAGCCCAATGCTGCTATTAACCCTAGTATAAAAATGTAGTGATGCTCAACACAACGAACACATCCACATCAAACATTTGTAATTCGATATTCTAACTTATTTGTTTTTATGTTTACTCATTTGAAATCTATTAAGATAATCTCCATATGGTGGAGCAGTGGCGAGGACTCATTCCTTCTGCTACCTGCAGCCTACCTTTTACCAAACAGTTAGTTCATCCTTCAGAGCCAGACGCTCCAGTGTTCGGCTACGTCTGCCTGGTCTGTCAGAGCTCCCCTGTTTTAGCCTGTGATTCTAAGAGAGTTTAAGAGTAGCTTCATGGATGTTATAGTAAAGCCCCTGTACATGACCTCAACATGAAAAGTAAGAGCTTTTGATCCGGCGTGGAAGAGATCTGGCATCTCACTGTCTGATAGAAATAAACTAGAATATATCAGTGGAATATGGCACGAATCCGTGAAATGAAAGGTAAATAAATCCAAAAAATGAACTCAAATACAAAATAAAAAGATGGATACTCCCTTTCCTCATTAGTCTGCAGCCATAGTTTCCAGAGATAATTTCACACTTTGATCCATCTGACCACAGAACAGTTTTCCACTTTGCCTCAAACCATTTTAACCCTTTAAGCGCTACAGTTTTTAAAGTTTTTAAGGCACACTGAAAATGAGAAAAAATGTTGAATATGAGCCAAAGTTTATGATAGCAATAAAATTATTTATCTAATTTTGTATTGTGGCATCACAGGTTGGCAGCTGTTTTAGATTCCATAACTTCCACTATGAACTATGACTATAGGCAATCTAATGACACTTCTTTACTGGTGACAGCTTGAAAGACTCGAGCATGTAGAAGTTAGGGGGCCCAAAATGGAGCCTTGGGGAGCGCCTCATGTCACCTTTAAATAGATATAATTACCAACTTACACAAAGTATTCACTAACTTTCAGGTAGGATTCAAACTGATTCAGATCCTGGCTGGATATTCACACCCTGTTTTCCAGTTTGGGTCAGAGTTGCAACTCATGAACAACAATCTGATATACCATACCAACTTTATTTATAAAACACTTGGAAACAACCACAGCTCAAAGAGTGTAACAATATTTCCTTCAAAAAGCAAGAGCTTTTTGAAGTGTCTGCTTCCTGAACCTAAACTGTGAGCTGGTTCCATGTAACCTTACGCTAGTGTCAACAGTGTAAAAAGAATGAAAGTCTCATGAGACTTCAGTGTATGAAGCTGTGGTTATTCATTTGGTACGAAGAATTAGTTTATTTAGATATGAAAAGTTGTGTTATTTCTTTTCAAACTGGTTGTGGTCTCTCCTTTATGTTATTGTCAACACGAGCCTGGAACTGGTACCAGTAATTACACCTTTTACACACTACATCACTGGGTTGTTTAGTTATATATACAT
>JBAFTB010000027.1:3856326-3867291 GCA_037177355.1 Melanotaenia trifasciata
CCCCCCCCCCCCCCCCCCCCCCCCCCCCCCCCCCCCCCCCCCCCCCCCCCCCCCCCCCCCCCCCCCCCCCCATCTCAGCATGCTGCTGAGAAAGCCAGTTTCGGTCATTGATGGACACTTTCCTGCAGGTTTTAGATGTTTCTCACTTCAAGGCACCTGATTTAAATCACTGGGTCATTAACGGGACTGGCAGAAGGAGGACCTTTGCCAAGGGTATGACACATGCCAGGACCATCACTGTTTTCAACCAATGAATTAGCAGCTCTTAAACAGCAGATGTCGTCCGTCCCTCTTTGGGTGGTGGGTCCCAGGGCGGAGTATGAGGGCCCACCATTGCTCAGTTTTGTAAACCCATATAATTTGGAGAAAAGCTGAAACTTATGTCCTCTGGTTCAGTTTCCCTTTGGGTCCAGTAGATAATTCTGTTGTGCACTAACCTTAACATTAAAAAAAGTGTTTTTTTAACATTATTCAGGCTAAACTGTTACTGCAAAGTAAATTGTTATTTTTTCACATCCTATGTCTGATTAAACGTTGAACAGGTACAGAAATCACTGGCTCCCTGTAAGACAAATGGCTGGCTGCCAGGAAGCATCACTGCAGCTTAGATTTGGTAGTAATTTCAGAGAAAAGAAAAGACTGTGACAAAACATGTCACTCCGCTGCTAATCGCTCTTCACTGGCTTCCAGTTGCAGCACGCATCAAATTCATAGCTCTGCTTCTGGCTTAAAAAAAAATAACCCAAACAGCTCCTATCTACCTTCACTCCTTAATCCAGAGCTACACTCCCTCTCCACAGTTATGCTCTTCCAGAGAAAGACGCCTGGTGCTCCCACCACAACGTGGTGCAAAATCAGTAGCTAGACTCTTTTCCTCTGTTGTTCCCCAGTGGTGGAACGAACTACCGAACTCCGATCTGCAGAGTCCTTATCCACTTTTAAGAGCAAGCGAAAGACTCAGCTGTTTGAGGAGCATTTCCGCACTTAGCTTAACTCTTCTACTCGTCGGAATGGGTTAGAAAGATTTGTCCAGCTCTTTGGCTGAACTCAGCACTAAATAAGCTGCGTGCATTTATGCCCAAGATGATGTTGTGTGATGAAATCATGGTCTTGTATTTAAACAAAGGACTTTAAAAAAAAAGAAAAAAAAACACTGCCTCTTTCACTACATGACAGCACCTGATCCAACTGGACTCACAGCAGTCTGACTACCACTTAATGGTGATGACGTCCCATCCTGTTTGAATTCTCGCTTGTGTTGTTCTTACTCTCAAATGTAAGTTGGTTTGGAGAAAAGCATCTGCTAAATGACTGTAGAAAAGAATAGAATAGTACAAGAGGAACAGTTTCCGAAAAGCTATAACAGCACTTGATGGCAAAATGAAAATCCTTGTAAAGTCAGTGAGGAACAAACGAGCACAATGAGTTTATGTTGCTAAACCTTGTCATGCATTTGTGTTAGAAGACATTGTCCTTTCAAGCAGGAAACAATTCAGAGAAAATGACAGAAATGACACATTTCCTCCTTTTTTAGAATGTATAAATGATTGTGACAGGCTGCGATATTATTGTAGCACCAGTTATTTGCATCTCTCTGTGGTGAAATGAGCTCATTTCATGGTCTGCTGGGTGGTTCGGGGGAGAAGCACAAATGAGTGAGAATTGTCACTTGCCCAGCGTTTGGATGGTCTGGGGCATGGTGCTTTGCAGAAATGAGGGAGTTGGAGGAAATATGAAAAATCAGGCCTCAATAATGCTGGCCGCACTGAACATCGACACAGACATTTGCATATTGCTTTCTCTCGCATGCAGTAAAATAAGATGGATCATTTCCTGAGCCTTTTAGCCGGGAGGAGGAAGAGAAAGGAGGGAGTGCTCCTATTACTATCTCAACCTCCTGAACTGAGTTCACATTTGTGAATTCATGCAAGACTTCTGCAATCCAATAAGTCAAGGTCATTCTGAGCTGCTACTTTTAGCATTCATCTTCAATAAATCATTGCCATATTAATTCTAAGACTACGGTATAATTACTGCAGACACGTGAGGCAGAGAGGAGACAGGAACTGATTTTACACAGAATCAACTACTCAGAGGTCAGAGTTTTTATCTTTTATATAATCATGAAGATAACGAGTTATGTGGAAAGGAAAGTTAACCCACACCAATTCTAACATTTAAACTTCCAGGACAGTTAAAAATCATCTGGTCCCTGAGATCAATTATCAGATTTTGCAAACGAATAATGGGCAACTCAGCATCACCAACAGAATGTAATTTTCCCAGTTCAGTATGAGATCCGGAAATGAACAGCAGGATTAAATCTTAAGAATGAAGAGAAAAACTTTCTAGGCTATTAAAAAAAAAAAAAAATGTAGGTTTGTACCTAACAAGGAAGCAGATCAGAAATTGGTAAGAGCAGACTAATGACCACCTGTAGCAACAATAAGTTGAAATAATGGTCTCACGTGGTTGTGGAGGAATTTTGCTCCACTCTTCTTTCCAGTGTTGCCTCAGTTTATTGAGGTTTACAGCATTGGCATCTGCAGCTCCCTGACGGTGCAACTACAGCATTTCAACCAGGTTGAGGAATGGGCTATTGCAGCATCTAGATTAATTGCTTTTTCCGTCATTCTGTAGTAGATCTGCTGCTGTGTTTGGGATCTTTCTCCTGCTGCATGAGCTAATTTTAGCCCTTTTTGCTCCGACAGGTGGTCTCACATTTGACTCTAGAATACTTATGTATACAGAGGAGTTCATGGACCACTCAATAACTACAAGGTGTCCAAACCTTGTGGTGGCAGAACAAGCCCAAATCATCATCCCTCCACCACCGTGCTTGACAGTTGATATGAGCTGACATAAGCTCTGTTTGATTTCTTCTTTTATGACCTAAAATCTCAACATTGGTCTAATCTGTCCAAAGAACATTAGGTCTCATTCACCGACATCTTTTCAAGAATTTTCTTTAATTCTTTCCCCACTTGTTCTTAAAAATTTTCTTTGTACACATATTTTCTTTTGCATTAATGAATGCCAGTCTTGTCATGAATTGAAAGTAGTGAATTGAAATGTCCAGGTTAAAAACCCAAAATACCCATAAAAGGGCATGAGACTGAAGGGTTGTGTGCAGGCTCAGACCGAGAAAAGGTGGATGGTGTTATTAACTGGAGCAGGGCAATTGCTGTGTATGGCTAAACAGTTGCAAAGGTCCACAAGAAAGGCAAGAGATCTGTTGCAGCAACAGTAAATTTAAAATAAATCTGTTATTTTACTATTGCATTTTAATTAAATGAACAACTGAAAACAACAACACATAATGGTTTTATTATTTATCAAAGCTGTCAGCTTTCTAAAGTCCCGAGTACTCTTGAGTGCTGCTAAGAATTGTTCTTATCTATATGAGAAAAAATATTTTTAAAATGACACTATCTTCATGAAAAGTGTCATAGAACTTCAAACAAATCTGTTCTTGAAAACTGTTGCCATATGTCACACATTGTCCCACAATTCTTGTGGTTTGTTAAAGAAAGAATAGGCTTTCTCCTGCAACCCTTCAAAAATCCCTATTTGTTCAGGCTTTTTTCTAAATGGATTGTCATGAACTTTCACACTTAACATGCTAACTAAGACCTGGAGAGTCTGAAATGCTGATCTTGGGTTTTTTACAGTTGGAGTGAACTTGTTAAAACGTCCACGCCCGGAAAGATTGGCAGCTGGCTTGAAGGTTTTCTATTTGTGCATAATTTTTCTCTCTTTAGAATGATGAACAGTTTGGAAAGGGCCTTATAATCCTGCCCAGATTGACTGGTTTAGTATTTGTACAATAAGAGATGGAGCCACGTCTCCATAAGCTGCTACAAAGTAAGACAAGGACAGCAGGAGAAAAGAAATAGAAGGTCTCTGAAAGAGATGGCATGCTGCAGATGGGAAATAGGGGACATTGAAATAGTTTTGTTTGTTCTTTTTACTAAGCACATTTTATTAAGTCAGTCCAAACCATCGGTTGGGTCCAGAAATAGGTCAAGAAGTTATTTTTGGAAAGCCATCAGAAAACCTGATTCCACAAGTCTCCAGCCATTGGAAAATAATATATTAAAAGATTCTTTGAATCTTTTAGCCCAGGGCCAAACTGAAAAGCTTTATATCTAATAAAAGTCTCATTTAAGCCTGAGGGTACATAGTTATTTCAGTCATACTCAGTCACTGAAAATCCCCACTGACTTTGGATTATCAAAGCCTCCTAGAAAGGAATCTGTAGATAGTAGTGAACCAAGAGAGGCATGTATTTCCTGCTTTACTTTTTGTTCTGCACATTCCATGGCTGTAATGCTTTCTGTGGGTTAATTTCATAAAGATTTGAAATTCTTCACCACCAACAATCCAGAGTTAAAGATAATCAAAAGCCATAAACTCCTGATTTTTGCTGAATGGTCCCTTTAAAATATTAGATATTATCATTTTTATGTAAATTTATCCTGACATCTAATATGCTGATGATAGTGTTATTTATGTTATGATTTATAGCTGAGGTCATTGTGGTGGGCAGACGTTCAAGAACAAAACACTGCTTAGGTTTAGGTTTATATTGGACAATGACAGCCCTTCAGGTTTCACTGTCCCCCAGCAGCATCCCAGTTTCTCTCTCCTACTGGAAATTAAGTTTGGGAATTGGGCTCTTTCTAACAACAAACCTGGATCTGCACAAAACTGATGTTTGTTGTATTTCAAGCTGCACTACATCTGTCAGAATGAATTGTGGATATTTCTGCGGCCTTAAAGAAGCCTCTGACTGACTCTGTTTCCTCACTGTATTTTAAAGTCTCTTTGCACATTTTAATAGTCAGATTTTAAGTAGATCCTCTGTCAACAAACTCCTTTATGTGTCTCTGAAAACACATAGTGCCACACTAGCGGCTCCAAAATTATTCCCAGCTCAGAACCAGCCCTCTTGATCAGTTTGTTCAGGTTCTTTAAGTCTCTGGTCCTGATGCTGCTGCCCCAACAGATGATGCAAAGCTGATTTAACTTTCCACATCAGACTTATAGAAGAAATGCCTTTGTGAAGACATTGAATGATCTTAGCTTTATTAAGAAGTAGAATCTGCTCTGTCTTTCTTGTAGATGCATCTGTGTTGCATTTCCAGTCTAGGTTGTTGTCCAGCTCAACTCTGAAGTGCTTGAATTCCTCCACCACCTCCACCTCTTCTCCCAGGGTGTAAACAGTATTTTAATTTGTCGTAAGATTCACAATCGTCTTTTGTTTTGTTTGTATACAAGAGGAAGTGAATGTTTCTGCACCATCTCACAAACTGACTGACCAGTTCTCTGTACTCAGCTTCTTGTCCATCACTGATACTCCCCACAGCTGCATAGTAATCAGAGTATTTCTGCAGATGACAGGATTGAAGAAGGGTTGCACATATTGCATTTTGTACATAACTTCCATTTAAAGCCTGAAAAGTACAGTTTAAATTGTTGTTCTGTCTCATCCTCAGATTAAAGATTAGCAGCAGGGCTTGCTGCTTATTTTCTCAGCTTTGTAACACATATTTTTATGCTGATGCCATCTGGTAGACTGTCATCATGATCACCTTAGACACAACCCTCACCAGAGTACAGCTCTTTGTTTTGCATGTTTATAAAAAGAGTGTTGAAGTGTTTCCTCTGCTGATTGTGCTGAGATTACAGTGCAGACAATGTTAAACACTGGATGGACTCCTGACTGCAGACTGGCCAGGAACACAATACCAACAAGACCACAAATCTGGTTATCATACAAGCGTCAGAACAAAATATGATTGGAATACAGAAAGATCTACTCACTGGTCATTTTATCAGGTCTACATGTTCACTTACTTGTTAATACGACTATTTAATCAGCCAATCACATGAAAGCATCTCAGTACATTTAGCCAGGTAGACAAAGTCAAGACAACAAGTTCAGTTCTGGGTAAAAAACTGCAAACAAATTTCCATAAATATCAAAGCAGCGGACTCGGTCCAGCTACAGACGTGGGTCCTGGTTTGCTTCAAGTAGCCCAAATACAGGAAGCAGACTACAAAGCACAGTGCATTGTGGATTCAGCACATGGAGTTGTGTGTAGACAATCAAAAGTTGTTCACTCTAAATTAGGAGTGAGTGTTTGTTTGTCTCTCTGTGTTTGCCCTGCCATGGACTGGCGACCTGTCCAGGGTGTACCTGCCTCTCACCTGTTCATAGCTGGGATAAGCTCCATGCACTCTGCAGTCCAACCAGTCAGGAGACATTATTGCCTTGGAAAAATCTCTCTCTTTGTTTTAAATAATTCAAACCTTTTTTTAGGGGTGCAAAGCTAATCATGAGTTACCCGAAATTAGGAATAAAAAAGAGTAGAAATGAGCCAAGGACCTGGATCACTTCTGTCTCTACTAATTATTATTAACCAGTGTATTAATGTAACCCCTGGTGCATCTTACAGAAAGTGATTTTAATGACTGACAATCCACATTTGAATATACAGGTGCTTGTCATAAAATTAGAATATTATGAAAATGTGGATTTATATTAGTTATTCTATTCAAAAAGTGAAACTTGTATATTGTAGACATTTATTCCTCAAAAACATACATATTTCAAATGTTTATTTCTTTTAATTTTGATGATTATCACTGACAACTAATCAAAACCCCAAATTCAATATCCCAGAAAATTAGAATATTGTGGAAAGATTCAATATTGAAGACATCTGGGCCACACTTTAATCAGCTAATTAACTCAAAACACCTGCAAAGGCCTTTAAATTGTTTCAGTCTAGTTCTGTTAGCTACACAATCATGGGGACGACTGCTGACCTGACAGTTGTCCAAAAGACAATCATTGACACTTTGCACAAGGAGGGCAAGACAAAAGGTCATTGCTAAAGAGGCTGTTCACAGAACTCTGTGTCCAAGCACATTATTAGAGAGGCGAAGGGAAGGAAAAGATGTGGTAGAAAAAGTATACAAGCAATAGGGATAACCACTCCTCTCTCACTCGCTTGCTCCACTTTTAGTGAATGTGTGCTCGAGTGAGTAACGAGTGAGTCTGAGATCTTTCCCTTTGTGACTTCACAAATAACCACTCCCCCAAGTAATGGATACTGTCATTGACCCGTTCCCTGGCTAGCTGAGTCTGCCCTCTAAAACCACCAAGCGGGTGCCAGCGAAAGCCGGATCCTCTCCAAGAGAGGGGCGTGGACAGGTACCCCTCATGAACATTTTAAGGTTCAGACACAGAAACATCCCGTTCTCATTAAAGCTCACAAGAGCTAGTTTTGGAATGGTTGATTTTAAGCACCAAGGCTGAATTTAGGAATAACGCACTTTGAAAACAACGTTTTTGGACCTCTGAAACTCATATGAAGCACAATATGGCAGCCAGACCATCATTCTGCTGTCATGATGCTGGACAGGGTTAAAAAAAACTAATAAAAAACATAGGTAGGCCCAGACTCCATGAACTACAACATAATTCTGTAACACATTTCCTGCTTTAGATAGAACTTTTATATATTTGGTAGTTTGATTTGATTGCACGGTTGCTTCTGCAGGTGAAAGACTATCAATGTGTATATGAAACACATTTGGAGGAAGTAATGAACCGCTGCTTCTTTATTTATTTTAGTTTTAGTTTTTGTGGGTAGTGTGTGTGTCTGTGTGTGCGTGCAGTCCTCTCCACCCTGCAGACACATAACTCTCGTGCCCTCCACTTGAACAAAATTTGCTGACTGAGCTGCTGGAAGTTACCAAGTTGCTGATGCCTTCCACCAGCTCCCTCTCCACCTCACTCACAACCTCTCGACAAATCCACCCACTTTCCCCACAGATTATGCTGCAGCTTCTCTATAGATATGTTAACCCTTTAGATGCAGGCTTGGCATGAAGCTGATCAGAAGCAGTGTAAAGCAAGTAAAAGGGGTGAAAACATGGTGACACAGATATTTCCAAAAGCATCACTTTGGTTACATTAATCACGGAGAGCCGTTTTCTTTTTCTTTCTTTCTTTTTTTTTTTCTTCTCTCAGTAATGTGTTTGTGCTCCAGTGGTCTTTTTTCAAGTGTACTTCTATTTGTCATAATGAGGAATTCATAATGGCTGCACACCTGCTCCGGCTGAATTATGAGATGCAGATGAGCAGGAAGTTCCTAATCCACAGACTACAACCTGCATTTTTATTATCTGGTCTCAACCCATTTGCACCAGACAGAGCTGCACAGAATCTGAACTCTTTGTTGTTTTTGATGTTTCTTTCTCTGACATCTGTATTTCAGCACCAGAAAAACAGTCAGTGTTTCATATTAGAGTACATATGGTTTATATATAAGAATTATAATCCATCTGTTGAAAGAAATGTGATGATAAAATGATATTTTTTCTGTTTCTATTCACTTGCTTCACATACAGATATACCCTGGCTGTTATTCCATGTCATGAAGGATCATGTGTTAGCTGCTTGTTATCACCTATTGTGTTTCTTTCTGATGCAATCCTTTGCTGGTTTAGTATTTACTGTGAAGCAAAGGTCAGCGATAGATGAATAAAAAATACTCACTTAAATAGAAGAGGCAGCTTTAAATCAGGTTTCTCCTTCCGTTTTTCTCAACCTCTTTGTAAGATAAAACTCTTCAAACCATCGTCTATAAAATAAAATCTTCTCATTTCATTATATTTTTATGAGGTTCCCTGTTAGCTGCAACGAAAAGCTGTGGTTATTCTTACTGGGATCAAACTCAGTAAATAATGTACATAAAATAATCTTATATTAAGGCTGTAGGCAAGTACATTTTTTTTATCTTATAAACACATTAATTAGGTGATTAAAATGATTTTATAATGCGTTGATGCACATAGAAACTGTGTTACAGGCAGGACTGGCTCGGGACGGCTGTCATCACGCATGTCAGCACATGAACCGGTGTTGTGTCAAGGTTTGTTCCTCCTCTACAAGCTCTGCTCTGTCCACATGGGAAAAAAAGCACTAGCTCAAAACTTCTTCCAGACATTACATCTTTACACTAAAATTTTCTCTTTTTAAAGGGTTTCTTTTTCTTTTTTTCTTCAAAATTAGTTAAAAAACAGTCCAGAAGTACAGAGATTGTAATCCTGCTTAATACTGCTGACTTTTTACCTTTTAGTGAATAAATCCTGATATTTTCATCCCTTTTTGTCATATATAAAACTACAAAATGTCACCAAGTTTGAAAGGATCCTTCCTCTACAGAACAGCTGGTTGATCATTAGCAGCTAACTAATGCTAATGCTAATTCTAGTTCATTATTTAACTTAACCGGGTGTGAGACCTGTCCTGATAACTGCGGATGGCTTGTGTTTTAATGTCTTATGACATATTTTCAACAATAACTGATGTTGTGTTGATATCAGGTCAGTTTGGCTCCAGCTTTGGTGCATGTCTGTATCTGTAAAGGGACATGACAAGCTGAGCACTGTGAGGTTTTTTTGTGAAAAATGGAGGAACAAAGTGCAAAGAGCAGCATGAAATATCCGTCGATGCAGATCTGAGGTCAGTGCGTTAAAAAATGTTCTCGTGTTTTTATTACAGACTATATATGCTCAAACCTGGGGAGAATGGTCTAAATAATCCTGATATTATTCACTTCTTGTGTCCACAACATTAAATCAGATATGGTGGAAGGATAGAAAATGGACATTTGGTCCACTTTGTTAATGATCAGGCTGTGAAGGCTGGAAAACTTGGCCCTAGTGGTAGCTTTTTGAGGCATTCTCAGTGTGTAAAAGGGTAACACAGATGCATCAAGGCTGGCCCCTGTGGCCTGATTCAACAAAAGAGTTGCTGCATGCAGTAAATAATGGAGCATCTACTGTTTGAATATACTGTGCATCTGTCCTTGCCTCAGTAGAATTTCAGAGCTGCAGGTTGTCCTGACCTCCGTCCGCTGCTGAAAGAACATGCAATGTGGACATCCGAACTGGACCTTGGAAGTCCTGCTTCCTGTTACTTCATGCAAGCTGCTGGAGGCATCGTTTACTGAAGATGGCAATATGCAGAGTGGGAAAATGATCCAACCAGCAGGTAATATTTTGCTGATGGAATTAGCCTCTTTCTGCTGGATACTGCTGCAGCGTCCCCCTTCTATATGAATGTCTTAATATTTTTATGATCACTTACAACGATACAACATTAATAATAGCATGAATAGTAAATAATTTCATTCTGCCTTCTGTCAGAATCAGGTCTGAGCATCTGTTTGCTTCTCTCCTGTTCTGTGCTGCTATGTTCTTTCTTTTAATTTGGGTTGGGAAAATTGGTGTGTAACAATGCAATTTTAATTCAAGCTATTCTAAAAAAAAAGTGCAATTGAATATGTAATTACATTCCTTATCAAAGGTCTGTTCCTTCTGAACACTGCTTGCTAATCATCACACAAATTAGACAGAATTCAGAGCTCAACAGCATCCAATGAGTGAGTTTTATCACCACCAGGTTACATACAGATGGTGGTTTTACATACCACTAACAGTGTTTCTTGATCAAAAAGAAAACATAAAGCAACAGATAACACTGCTGCAGGGCGAACAACAACACAGCAGAGTGACACAATAACTTTACATCCACTGGGGTCTCATTTCCACTTCTAAATTAAACTGCATCAGTTATCTCTTGACATTCAAAACTGCAGGTTCTGTTTTATTAGCACAAATTATCCACAGTGTGGTCTTCTAGAAGACAACTGATGCTGCATTTGTAAAGAAGATATGCACTCACTGCCCACTTTATAAGGTTCCACCCTTCTATTACCCAGTTTATGCCCACGAACTGCTTTAATTCTTGGTGTCATAGATTGAACAAGGTGCTGGAAACCTTCCTCAGAGGTTTTGCTCCATAGTAACATGACAGCATCACACAGTTGCTGCAGGTTTGTCGGCTGCATCCATGATGAGAATCTCCCGTTCCACCACATCACA
>JBAFTB010000027.1:3882478-3905345 GCA_037177355.1 Melanotaenia trifasciata
TGTAATCTTATTTTCTTTAGTCTTTATATGTCAGTGCCGAACCTGACAGGGAGATAGAGGAAGAGGGGAAAAAAGGAGAAAAGGACAGGATTAAAATGTGGAGAAAACAGTTGTCTAGGCTGCCTAAAATACATAAAAAAAACAATATAAACTACCACAGTACTACATGATACATAAAGTAGAGATGGGATTTATGGCTCTTTGAAGGGAGCCGGATCTTGAGGAGCAGTTCCTTTGAGAACGAGCCAGTCTTTTGACTGGCTCGTTCTCACAATATCTTACAAAATTTAACAATATATAAGAATGACAAACAATCAAAATATATACCTATATAAATTCTACTATACAAGATTAAATAATTATAGGAAAATTATGGATAAAAAATGATAAACCTGAGCAGTCAGTGCAAATTCTAATAAATGTTTTGGATAGAACTCACAGTATTTGTTTCCGAACAAAACTGTCTGTCCATAGATGCTTCACATGAATGGAGCGTGTTGGACATCAGACTTCTATGATGTCACATGTTATTTATTTTATTTTCATTTCACTCAACTGTACTACTTCTTATTTACTTATTTATTCATTCATTTATTCATTTAGTCATTTTAAGCTGGAAGGGGGGGGTTGGGGGCTTGGTGTGTGTGTCACAGTGGTCAAAATGAAGCAAACAGGCCACCGTATCAAAGCTGGAAACATTTAGAACATTTAAACTGTGTGAAAAAAGCATTTTTATTGTGTTTATCTACAAAACTGTGATTTAAAGTTTCTGCTCACAGCCAAAGTTTCCTCAGAGTCTGAATCTCATTAAGCAGCAGATTATGTAAATCTAACATTTACGTATGATGTATAACAGTTTTGTAAATGTTAATCACTCTTTCTGTAAAGGTAAAGATTTTAGTCTCTCTCCTTCAGTGATTAACTTTTTTTCTAATATTTGTCAAATAGCACATCTGAGACACGAGGGATCTGCATGCATTATGGAGGAGGCGACCCTGAAGATTGTTGAGCTGAGACCCGCCTTCATCATCCTTTCCCTGGTCACACACTTTCATTCTGCTGCATTGCAGTTTACAAAGATCATTATCAGCACATTTAAAACAATTCATGTATGCGTTCATCTCTGAGGCGAGAGCTGGAGGTCGCTAATTACCATCACTTCCATTCTTTTGTTGCTTTATTAGGAGGAAAATGAGCGGTGAGTCAGGAGTTTAGATGAAGGAGTTGCTGGCAGAGCAATGCGGATGATCTATGAATACATTATGTTTTGCAGAGAGTACATTTAGAAATATTCTTGTTTCCAGTTCAACTTTTCAAGGTTGTATTCTGTCTCCAACCCTCCAAAACTAAAGCGAGACAGAAGATCAAAAAAAATCTAGAAAAAACATTGAAATGAACAAGACATCACTTAGTACATGGTGGAGAAACCCTTGTTGGCGATTACAGACGACAGAGGTCAGACATTTCTTGGAGTTGGTCACCGGGTTTGTGCACATCTCTGGAGAGAATTGGGGGCTGAACTCCAAGTTTCAACTCCTTCCACAGATTTTCTATGGGGTTAACCTGTTAGTACCAGGTGTCCTGTGGGTGGGACAGGAAAAATAAATATGTATTTTACTCAGCCTCCCTTCCAAGCACCTACACGTTATACGCTACTGGTAAGCTAAGATTGTTGAGATGTGAATGATGTTTACTATTCCAGGCTACAATCAAAACTGTAGATACAGTAAACACTTATTTCTGACCAGCAGCAAATGCAGTTAATCTTTGAAGCCGTGCTGTATTCCAGTAGCAAATGACACTGAGACAAAAACATTCCTGTTACATTAGCAAGGGTCCAGTAAAAACAGTCCACTAAAAAGTCCAATAAAAACTTGTCTGATGACATTAGGATACCATGATTCTTCCCAGTACGTTCTGATACTTCTCCACTTATATTTGTGTTCAGCTGATTTAAAATACCTGAGAAAGAATAAAACTCATCCTATTATACTGACTATGGTAAACTTATGGCACAAGGTAAAGAAATACATGAAATTATTAAACTCTTTGTCACAATTTAGCCCGATCTGCAGGTAATGCTTTATTTATTTATTGGTTTTTAACCCTGTCCTGTCCAGCACCCTGACATACTGTACAGAACGATGGTCTGTGTGCCATATTTTGCTTGACACATTTGCTCTACCAAGGGAGACATGTTACATACATGGCTGGCCATGATATTTTTAATATTTTTATTGTAATCTTATTTTCTTTAGTCTTTATATGTCAGTGCCGAATCTGACAGGGAGATAGAGGAAGAGAGAAAAAAAAGAGAAAAGGACAGGATTAAAATGTGGAGAAAACAGTTGTCTAGGCTGCTTAAAATACATAAAAAAAACAATATAAACTACCACAGTACTACATGATACATAAAGTAGAGATGGGATTTATGGCTCTTTGAAGGGAGCCGGATCTTGAGGAGCAGTTCCTTTCAGAACGAGCCGGTCCAGTAGTCATCAAACGTACCTGCAGAGAAACGTACCAACACACACTTCAGCAACATCTAGTCAGAAGTGGATGGAGAGAGGAGCACGTTTCTGAGCATGCACGTGTGAACGTGCGTATGTGGCCATGCAACAAGGAAGAAATGTGTGCTTGCAAGGAGGCTGTGATCACGCCGCACCCCGAAGCATCAGCGGGGGATGGAGGAAGCCCGAGGCCCCAAAGGCCCAGCAGGCCCACAGAGCACCAAGCCCAGAACAGCCAAAGCAGACAGAGTAGCGGCCCACTCGGACCCCAGACTGAAGCCCCCCGGCGCGACGGGGCAGGGGCACCGGGCAGCACAGGGTGATGGTGAGCAGGCCCAGTGGGCACCAGGCACCGCGGCGCGGACCGCACAGAGTGCAGGCCCTCCACAGGCACTCCACAGGCCCAAGGGTCACCCATTCCCCCCCGCAGAGCCCTGCCCAGGAACCCGACGGGGCCCGACCACCCCAGGCAAAACCACCGCCAGCCACGGCAACCCAACACCAAGGCTAGGCACCCAAGGCGCAAAAACATGTCCACAGGTAATGCCTTATTTAAACCAGGCAACCAGGATGCTGCGGGCAAAGAAGGGGCTTGACAAGAAATCTGATCTGTAGGAGGATGTCTTAATGTGTTTTGAGGAAATGCTTTATAAATATAATATCCCAAAGAAACAATTTTTAAAAATATTTACAGTTACGGAGCTCCTCAATTCAAAATAAGTAATTAGAAATTCCTACACTTAAATCATTACTAACAAACATGACAGTGGAGGATGGATCTTTTTACTATAAAACTACTTGGTGTCTGGCTCTGATGGAACATCCATACACAAACCAGAGTTATGGAGGGTAGAAATAAAATCAGATATCTCAAATGATGAGTGGGTCACAGCCTGTAAGGAGACACAACCCCAAACAGCAACCACTAATTTAAAAGTATAATTGGTTATTGCGGACCTATATAATCCCTGCCAAACTGCACACATACAACAATAATACCTGACGCATGGTTCAAATGCAGTGAAGCAAAATGTACATTTATAAATTGTATTTGGGAATGTGTTAAGATAAAGAAATTTTGGAAGGAGGTGTTTGAGGAAACTATAAAAAATTATGTCTGTAAATATTCTGCTGGAACTCAAAATGATTCCTCTATCCACCGGATCTTAAATACTATTATTATATATTATATTTCCTTGTAACATTAGAGTGCTATTTCTTGGATTACAACATGGACTTAAGTTAATTTGCACTGTAATCAAAAATGAATAACATGTGCTAATAATAAAAGCAGTCCAGTAAAATAGTTTGCTTGTTGCTTTTAATAAACTTTTTGTTATTGATTTCATATAATGCCTGGGACTGTGTGTCTGACCTGCAGCGCAGGTGTCCCCCAGGTGACAGTTTTACACCGCAGGCTTCAGACACAACTCAGACAGCTGCATCCTCAGAAGTTCTCAAATGGCTTTGCGATTGCGAGGACAATGACGAGGAGAACAGAGGATTGATGCAGGACTTTGTGAACTGGTGTCAGCAAAACCACCTCCTGATTAATGTGGGGAAAACCAAGAAAAAGATGGTGGATTTTGTCAGATGCCGTCTCCTGTCCCCTTACTGGTGAACATCCGGGGAACAGACATTGAGAGAGTGGACTCTTGTACCTGGGTGTTCAGCTAAACATTAACTGGACTGGACTCACAACACAGATGTTTCCTTCCTGCTGCTGTCAGAGTTAAAGGTCCCATATTATGCAAAATTAACTTATTAAAGGTTTTCTAACAGTCATATGTGTCCTCATAGCCTCTGTGGCCCCAAAATTATAAAATTCTGTCACCTCTTTCACTTGCTTGCTCCACTTTTTAGCGAATGTGTCCTCAAACAGATGAGTATTTCCCTTTGTGACCTCACAAAGGGAAATAACCACTGCTCCCAGTAGTGGATGCTGTCATTGACCCGCCCCTCCGACTAACTGAGTCTGCCCTCTAAAATCACCGAGCAGGCATCAGTGAAAGCCGGATCCTCTCCCAGAGAGGGGCGTGGACAGTCACCACTCATGAACATTTAAAGGTTCAGGCACAGAAACAGCCCGTTCTCAATAGAGCCACATGTGGAATGGCTGAAATGAAGGACCAAGGCTGAATTTAGGGTAATACACTTTGAAAAAAATGTTTTTGGACCGCTGACACCCATATGAAATTGCTAAAAATATGTATAATATGGGACCTTTAACAATGAATGCATGGAAACTGTCTTTACAGGTTTATATACGTGTTTATATGCTGTACATACTCACCCTGTCAGACCATATGTACATATTATAACTTATTGTGTGTGTGTGTTCTTATTTGATAGCACCTTTGTGCTTCTGCTTACTGCAACTGTACTGTTGCAACAAAGCAGTTTCCCCACTGAGGGGCTAATAAACATTTTATTATTCTATGTCTTAATGTGATAGTAGTAGTTTCTGCTGTTTGTAAGTTATCTTAGACTATGCAAAGCACATAAAATTGCTTTTATGTCCAAAATGCTCTATACCCAGAAACTAATAAACCTGCCTTGCCTCAGAATTGTCCTCACCCTCATCCAGAATGAGGCCGTTAACTGTGACGTAGTGGTTTCTTTCTCAACAAGCACACTGTTTACCCCTTTATGCGTTGTTAAAGTTGTTAATTTTTTTTAAAGCTGTAAGTTAGGAAAAATATTGAATACTAAAAACACTGAGAACGCAGACCTCCACCAAAGCCATTGTAAAAGCATTTTTACTAATGATTGTGGGCATTATTTTTTAGTTAGATTTTCTAATGGAAAAATTATCCCCATCTTACTATAATAAAGAATCTCTTAAAATTATAAAATTCTGTCACCTCTTTCACTTGCTTGCTCCACTTTTTAGCGAATGTGTCCTCAAACAGAGTTTATTAGTTTTATTATTTTTGAGTATTATTATTTTTATTATTTATTTTTATTATTATTATTATTATTATTTTGAGTTTTATTATTTTTGAGTACGTACATTTCTTCTTATCACTTGCTGTCTTTTGTGTGTCTTTTGCTGCTGTTGCGCCGCAATTTCCCCGCTGTGGGACAAATAAAGGTATCTGAATCTGAATCTGAATCTGAAAAAATCCTGGATCCGGATCACCCCCAAAATCTAGTCACTTATTTTTTTTGTCCATTTCTGAGATTTTCTGAACCAGAAAACCTAATTTAACCAGAGTTTATGATGGCAGAAAAAGCTCTTGGCAGGAAGTTAGCAGCCATAATAGATTCCATAACTTTTGCTACACACACACACACACACACACACACACACACACAAACACATATATATATATTTTAAAAAATACTAAAAAACTTTTTCAGGAACTAGTGTCCGTAGCCCCGTTTCCTTGGTTATCTTGGTTGGCGAACTGGCGAATATACTATCCACACACGAGCACAACTTCACCTGACAGAGAGACAGTGACAATGCACACGAATAACTAAGAAAATATGTAAATAAAACAAATATATAGTAAAGAGTAGGAGAATTGTCTGACAGTAAGCCAGCATTCAGTCTGGTAATGGAGTAGAGGTGAACACCTCCTGTTGTGGAGCTGGAAGCTGGGACTGATGCTACAAAGGACCAAGGCTGTTGAGTGTTTTCGAACAGGGGAGGAGCCTGAATCAGCACCACTGCTCTTTGAGAAGTGTAAACGTTACATGCTTTCACGTCAGTCTCCAAAAGTCTCCAATATTACTGGAAAAAGTCTCTATATTTGTTGCTAATTGCTTTTATAAAAATAGAATACCTAGCGGGGTCTGAAAACTCGCTACATGTGGGTGGGGGTGGGATGTAGGATGATGTGGGGAGTGGTAGATGGTGCCCTGGTTCCCAGGGTGTGTGGCTGGAACATTGGGGTGGGTGCTGGCCTGCACCGGGTGGCTGTCTGGGGTGGCCTAATCCTCAATGCCGTAATGTGGGCCCTCTGCCTTTGGGGGGTAGCTGCCAATCTTGGCCCACAGGGGCGTGGCTGGGGCCTTCCTCTGCCGCCTTCGGGGTGGGTGCTCGGTTGTCTTTTTGGTGGGGTGCCCAGGGTTTGTGCTCCAGGATTGCCGCTGATTGCGCGGGTCTCAGTGCAACCCTAGTCTGCCTCTAGCCTCTGTAGAGGCATGCGCTCACTCACCTCTGCTCACGCCTCATTCCTAATAGGTTTTCTTTTTTTGTGTGTGTGTGTGTGTGTGTGTGTCTTTGGTACTTTGGTTGTTGTTGTGATACATCTGGCTGTTGCTGTCTTGGTTATTTTTATTTTTTTAGAAGCTCCTAACGACTGTCTGTATAGGAAGCTTGAATCCTGACTGTTCTTATCTTGCAGATCCCTAGCTTCCATAAAGAAGCCACATTACAGGATCTTGAGTCAGACTAGGCTGGAAAATTCATGCTATTTTTTTCTGCCACATCTCTACACTCAAATGAAAATAAATTAATAAAAAAAGAACTGATATTTAAGCAATAACCAAAGGAAACTAAGTTTTTGTCACTGCCGAAGCAGTTGTACCACATGGTTTCTTTAGTGCAGTTTACATTATTGATGTAATGAGATTTGTTGTCGTATCTGTCTTGGTCTGTTGATCTGGGATTGGGATTCTTTTCTCATTTTAAGTTCCCTTTCCTGTTTTATTTTGTAGTTCCTCCCCCTGGTGTGTCGCATTCTGTTTTTCTATCCAGCTCATTAGCTCACCTGGTTTTTATTGTTAACTCACTCCACCTGCTTCATGCTTAGTTGCCTTCCAGTTATATACCCTTGATTTCACTCCATGTTTGTCAGATCATCTGTCATGTTTCCCGTTTCGTCTGTGTTTATCATTAAACTTTGTTTCTGCCTCTTCGCCCTGCAATTGGGTCCTATTCACCGAGACAGTATCTCTGTATTGGACTTAGTTCCCTAAAAGCTGTTAATGTTAATTTGATGGACAAGAAGTGTTCCAACAGGTTGATGAGCGTCATCCAGAAGGTTTTTGGAGATTTCGGCTCTAAGGGATAACAAATTCCTTGTCTTTCATTTTTTCAACATTTCTTATAAAGTAGATGAAACTCTTCATTTAAAAAACATTTTTAATTGCATCCTTTTTTTAGTTGGATTTGTTCAGGTAAAGACATTTGTTGTGCACTTTATTTAATTTTTCTTTGCACCATGTCTTGTCCTGTATGCTCTCGGTACCCATGTTATTAGGTCAACCATGGTTGGACCCTCTTCTGCCTTCAGAACTGCTTTAATTCAGGGTGTCATACAACATGGTGGAAAGCTTCCTCAGAGATTTTGCTCCATATTGACATGACAGTATCAAACAGTTGCTGCAAATTTGTTTGATGCATCCATGATGAGAAAATTCTGCATACCTTGGCTGGAACCAGTGCTTTCTATCATCTCCAATCAATCTGTCCATTTTCCTCTGACATCAACAAGATATACTGGTCCAGACAGCTGCTGCTCACTGGATATTTTCTCTTCTTCAGACCATTCTATGTAAACCCTAAAGATGGTTGTGTGTGAAAATCCCAGTAAATACTCAGACCAACAACCATGCCACGTTTAAAGTCACTTAAATCCCCTTTCTTCCTCATTCTGATGCTCAGCTTAAATGTCAGAATGGGTTCAGCATCCATGACAAAGCAGCTGTGTGTACTTTCCCTGTATGTACATATTGCTTACATCTATCAGCAATCCTATGCATATTCATGATTTCTTGCATTAATCTGATTATTCATGATGCCAAAGAGGTTATAGGAGCCTGTTAGAAAATTCTTTTACCCCTCAAAGAGAAACATTACCCCAGTTAACATCATACCTCCACAAGGTCACGTGCAGGTGAAACCCTCTTCATTATTTCCAAGGCCTTTGCATGAACAGATGCTGAAGGAGTCCAGTTCTATGTTTACAGATCCTGCTTCATCCTCTGTTGCCAGTGTAGGTCACTTTTTAAAGATGCCATTAATCTTCTTTTTAATTATGAACATAATGTCATAGTACAAAGCCGGATTAGATGAGCGAATTGATCATTTTTTTTCCTGACTGTAGCCTGTGCTATATATTTGCTGACGATGTGTGTGGGCTTGTATAATTATGAGGAAGCAGTGGAGGAGGTGGGGGTGAATTTATTATCAGACCCATGTCCTAAAGCATCTTCATAAGAGGCTGTTGTCTTCTTCTGAAGTACACAGAATCTCATTTAGAGTAGAATCCAGTTCCTTTCTACTCATACTGCTACTTTTGTTTCAGTTATCCTTTACTTTGAGTGTGGAGTCAGCTAAAGAGAAAGATAGAAAACACTATATATTATAGTTATTAATATATATATATATATATATACTATTTTTGCTTGAAAAATAAAATTACCATAAAAAATGTATGTTTTTAAACTAATATGAGAAAAATAATTATGCAATTATTAATTAGTCTAAGTGATCACATATAAATTTTCTTTTTTAAATTATTATTACTCTATAAAAATTATGTACCTGGTAACACTTTGTTTGTTTCTGTTAATGGTCACATTTTCCATCAAGGTTTTATTAAGTAGTAGTAGTAGTAATAAATTTAGGTATTGGATTCTCGCCTGAGCAATATTGAAACAAATGTGCCAACAGATGTTTTCAGATTTATGAACTGAAGAAGTCAAGTCTTAATAAAAATAAACCTGTATTCCATTTAAACTAAAAAAAAAAAAACTCACTATAAATCTCTGAATAGATTATTTTGCATTATAAAGTGCTGCTTGTTCAGATGTTTTAATCTACGCATTCATACAACACCTGAACAAACATCAATCCTAAGTGCAACAGAAAATTTATCAGTGACAAAATTATAAGACAAAATTCTGTTTTTATCTTTTTTTTTCTGATGTAATACATTAGAAAAATGTTTTCCACAACACAATAAATATAAAACATTTAAAAAAGTTATTTATTAACTTTCTTCAGATTGTGTTTGTGTGTGCAGAAGTCTAAAATAGTCTCATAAAAAAACAACAAACAAACAAACTTGAAAACAATGACTTTAATCAAAAGAAGTCAGCAGAGCCAGAAATAAACGTACCTGTGTGAAAGGAGAAACATCTGCCTACCAACGATGGGATAACCGAGCACAGTGAAGGCTTTGATGGCGAACAGCCAGCAGAAACAATCACAGCACCTGTTTACTGCTGTAAACAAGCAGCTACACATAAATGACATCAGGACCCTAATGGAGTCGTGGTGGGGTGGAAACCGTGGGCAGCATCTTCACCGTCAGATTCAAAATCTTATCTGTGACATCTGCCCTGCTGCATAATATCACCTGGATGTTGCAGCTGCCTGGAGCTGCAGCTCATTTCACTGTGATCCGGAGTTAGCATGAAATTAAAGGGAGGTGGGGGTGTAGTGGAGCATCTGCAGTGTTCTATGAAACAAAACATTGCTTTCTATAAAGGTATCATTAGAAATTCTTAATTTCTTTGTTTTCATGTAGAAATTCAAATATAAAAACTTTATTGTCATTGTGCATGATATGCAACAGACTTGTGCTGTGTTAAGATTGAGGCAAAAAGCACACAAAAACAAAAAACAAAAACATAATATCCAATTTAAAATTAAATAGACCACCTACAAATGGCTTAATATAAAGACTGCTAGTAGACCTTACACCATGGTGGCATATCTGTGCATATCAGGATGTTCAGGGAATCTGGAAGGATTGTGCAGATCTTAGTTGTTAGAAAGCTGGTAGAAAACATCAGTTGTTAAAAATAAGTGATGCAAAGTACAGGGTCCTCCAAGTTTGTTGTTGGTCGGGTCCAAAAAAATTTAATTGTGGGTTATTATCTGTGCTGGTGTAATGCATGTAAACCTGTAATCTTACTTCATGTGTTGCTGCTATTTTCCAGTTCCATTCAGTTAAAATAGCGGTGGGGCGAGTGTGAAAATTGCTTTGGTTGTGCGGAAGTGGGCTGGGGCGAGCAAGATTATTTTATATTTGCAGGACCTGTGGGTCACTACTGTCTCTACAGCCCTTTGTACAGTGTTTGTACATTGGGGTGGAACACCACCCAAACAGAAAGCAGAATAATGGTTTTTTATTCCCAGCAACAACAGCAGGGTAAATTTTGGTTGGCAGTTGTCAGTCTGACACTAAATTCTGCGTGTTGCTGCACCCTGCTATGCAGCACAGTTGTGATTGGTGATTGGCCAGTTTGAGTCTATGTGTTCCCGGATTTCATAAATTCGATGAATTTATTGTAAATTTATCTGTTTTTGACCTAAAATAAGTCAGATCAATAAATAAATATTCCAATTCTCATCTGTTGCACAACTGCCATTACTTTAAAAGAAATATATTTTAAAATTTTAAACACACAAATTCTTTCTTCGTTTGCTTCGACAACCTCATAAAGACAGTAAACCATTTTGGGCACCATTTTTGTTCTATAGCAGGAAATGCCTGCAGGAGTAAGTAACCCATCAAAAGAACTCCACCCTGCAGAGTTTACCAGCCGATACCAGCCCTACTGGCACCTTCAGGTTCGGGAGAGAAACAAAACAACGCCATAACCCTACACTCAAGGGTGAGAGTACATTTCACCAGCATCAGTTACACCCATCCTACCGTACGCAGATGACACGCAAGTATAAATCTAGCTTAGCATGAAACAGGTAGCATTTGTTATGCTAGTTAATGTTATTGGACTAAGGGAATATTTACACCAGGATAGTCTGGGAGAAATTCTGTAACTTCCTTTGGTTTGGCATGTTTTCACTCTGTACTGTATTTAAGCAGACCAAACGGACGATCAGTTACTGTATAAACACTGTATGATAATCCCAGAAACAATCATTGATTAAGAAGAAAGAAGAAGAAAATCCACCTCATAGTTTGGCCAGGACAGAAAACAGCTTGTTCATTACAGGTAAACAATGGAGCAGCAATTAATTTTTGAGCTTTCTGCTTTTACTTTGATGTTCAAACCTACCACAGTCTTTTGAAGAATATGTCCAGTATGAGCAGAAGGAGAGGCAGCCAGATAACCTGAGATTACTTTACTATATTTCTAACAAATTAGTGTTTTTAGTTTCTCACGTCTTTTAATATCTTTTGGAGCACAGAAGTTCTGGCTGTGTGTGGAACGTCTATGTATTTATCAGTTATATTTCATATGTGCAGGGCATTAGCAACCATGTGTTTTTATAATGTGCTATATAAATAAAGTGGATTGAATCCAGCATATTGCTCTATGACACATCAAACGTGACTTCCTCTCTTTGGTTTACTGGATAGTCCATTTGCTTTCACACTGCAAGTGAACCACACCGTGCATGTGATCTGTTTGTGTTACTGACTGAATGATTTATATTTTCTGGTCACAATGTTGACCTGATAAGAGCTAATACCATTTAACAATCTGGCATTAACTCTAAGCAACACCGCAGCCTCTTGTTTAATAGAACAAACATTCCCATTGGGAATAAAATGTCGTGTTTCCTCTGCTGTGACAGCATGTCATTTATCCTCTGCTCTCTGATTGGCTGGTGTTCCTCTCTGATGCAAACAAACTGCCATCAGTGGACAAACAGTGACAACCACTACCCCCCCATGATCATCCAGACAGCAGCAATCTTTATAAAGTAAGTGTTGATGATCGTTTCATCCTCTTTTTACCACCATTAAATTTTTTTTTCTTGACCTGAAAATAATAGTCCGATTCTCATCTGTTCCACTTACACATGCAGAGAAATGCCACCTCAGCAATGGCGGAGGGTCAGCTTCTGCTGTTGGTCCGAATTAGTCCCTCCGTCCATCCACCTATCTGTCCCAGCCACTTATCCAAGGTGGTGTCGTGGGGGCAGCAGCTTGGGCAGAGAAGGCCAGACTTCTCTTTCCCCAGCCTGCCCAAGCAAGAATAAACAATAATATCTGAGTGGCCTCTGGTACTGGACACTGCTCCTTTTTAGCACTCCTTGGCCTTAGCTCATTTTTCTTTACAAATGCCAAAATATGCTTCATCGTTCCAATCATAATTATTTATTATTCATTAATGGTCCCAGTCGTTCGACTCATCAGCGTAGGAATGACATTAGTAGGACAAACTTCTACATCAATTAGCTCAGCATGTACAAACTGACCATATGGCATGCTTTTTCCTTTAATGCGCAGACTGTAGATCAGATCTGTGACAGCATGGTTTGGCTAAATGTCTTCTGTGACGATGACACCGTCTTCTCCTCTGTTTTACCAGCAGCTTAATGTCTCCATTTCATGGTCGTTTACCTCTGCTCATGTGAGCTCAGTGAGTCATTATAGCAGGTTTCTGTGCAGTCACTATATGTCCTCAGGGAAGGGAAGGGACTGATGCTTCAGGCACATGGGAGCAGCACCAAACAGCAGTAAAAGCAGCTGCTGCTGCGATGGGCATTTACAGCAATAAAATCAGATGTGGGCTGTGATGGAGAGACCACAAACTGTATGTCCTGCTCTGTCATTTATTTATGAGTGTTTGGACGGTCCCAGCTGCTTCCCCGCTTCAACCTAATTTCTTTATTGTTACTTTATTTCCCCAAGGCTGGAGGATGAGATGAATGAACGGCTGAAGGGCTGGAGGGGGTCTCTGTGAGGAAGACTAGTTCCTGATGGTCAGCACATTTTGCATGATAGATGAGGAGCAGTGGGACGAAGTATTCCCTACCGTTTGGGATTGTGCTGGTATTTATTCTACACACACAGCCTTAGTTTGACTTTGCATTTAGGGTAAAAATTGCTAGTAAATAAGCATCCTTATTGGCTTGCATAGTTCAGGGAGATTGTTTTTACCATAAAATTAGCATAAGAGATATGTCAGGCTTTCAGTGATTTTGATTTTGGGTTATTTTTCTGTCCCCTGAAACTCTGATCAACATAGCTGCTGCAGTGTTAATTAGTCATACGATGCTCAGAAACTGCATGTCTGTTATTCTAAAATATGATAGAATTATTTCTCTGGATGTGTTTTAAATGAAATAACACTGAGTGGGACTTGAATTTATCTCTTTTCAGGGGTGGAGCTGAAATATGGAATTGATTGGAATCCATTCTGTTGTGTAGGACTAGTTATCCTACCACGTACCTGAGTCACCATTGACACTCTGTGGGATGGTCTGGACCTAGGGATTGATGGATAAGGACTCTGTGGGATGTTCTGGACCTAGGGATTGATGGATAAGGACTCTGTGGGATGGTCTGGACCTAGGGATTGATGGAGAAGGACTCTGTGGGATGGTCAGGTGAGTGATGATGCCCTCTGTGTTATCAAATAGATGCTCTCCTTCCTACATTTTTCACTGTTGGGGTTTAGCCAGAGGGTTTAGCAGTGAACCCCTAGTTAACCCCTAGATGCCATCAACTGACCTGAGGGACCAGGTGGAGTACTTCCTCTTTACCCAGAGCCACTGACTACCCTTATCTTTCTTCCATCAGAATCCCATTTCTCGGAGTAGCCTGGAAATGTCCAATAAACCACTGTTTTTAAAGTATATATATAAAGAGATTAACTAAAACACTTTGGTTTTCCAGCAGATCAATCAGAATCTTTCAATTCGTGAAGCTGCAAACACTTAAAGTAAAACTTCCATCTATGTGTTGATCCAGTCCAGCTGCTCCTGTACAAGAGGTGGGGTACCCCATTATGGACCCGTGCACCTATACGGCATTGGGGAAGGTGGAATGATAACCACATGCATAATTTGTAAATATTGCAGACAATTAATAATAATAAGTTGATAGCATTATTAATAATTTGCATAGTATTACTAGATATCATATTTCCTTTCATGTTTTTCTTTGGCGGCTCCGTGTCCTGGCATGGGCTTGGGTTCGTTGTGGCCTGTTGGCCGTTGGATGGGGCAGCTGTGATTGGATCTTTTTGGGGCTCGTTGGCTCGGGTCTATTGGCTAAACTTTGGCATGGATCCTTTACCCAGGACTGCTTCTGTTCACTACACCATGCTTATTTTAATGCATCACAAACCAGCTGAATATACAATATTCACAGCGTTAAGTAAAGCGTGTGGGTGGTGCTCACACTGCAGTCTTCATTCCGTAAATGCATCTAGGTTAGATCATGTAAAAACTTCATGGAAAGAGAAGGGTTAAAAAAAAAAAAAACACGCAAACACACACAACCATACCTACATAGTACACCTCAGTCTTTTAAATGCACTTAGCTGGGACATTATACTCCTCTGTGTTAACATATGCAACATAATCATGGGTTGGCCTAAACATGGTGTAGCTGTGGGGGCCTGGATGGAGGATCTGTGGAGCGGGGGAAGGCCTGGCCTTGTGCCTGTGACCATCTGCTATTGGGTTTCACCGTAGATTGATGTGGGTGGAGACCGGCTTGCACCCGGCCTGGGAAAGGATGCAGCTCTGCATAACAATCAATTATTGTTTTTTTATTTGTTGTTGTTCTGTTTTGTTTTTTTCTTCTCATTGACACAAACTGCTTTGAATTTAGCAAATCCTGGCTGCTGTTGGCTATTTTTTACCTGCACAAACCTGCAAAAACATCCCAAATGTTTTTTTTTTAAATCATCTGTGTCAACTGAAGAAAAATCTTTGGGACACTTGTTTATTTTTTGCTCTAAAATCTTCAGATTTTACTAACAAACTCTTGTGTCTGGACACGTATAAAGTCTAATGTGTGCTGGGAAAACTGTGAATGACAGCAGCCAATTTCAGCCCTGATGATCTTTCCCCTCTTTATTTCCGTTTGATGGGCTCAATTCACTGAGCTCTCCAGGCAAACATTGAAGCTTGCAGAGTGTACAACCTGAATGATGTAGCCATTCAGGTGATTGCATCAATAGATAGCCAAGCCCAGCTTTCAATCTTTACCCTGGCATCACAAAATGAAGCCATTATTGTCATTGTTAGCCCTTTGTCCCTCCCTGGAGTCTGAAAGACAGAATGTTCTGATGGTGATTGTTACGTCTGCAGCATTTTTCACTTGACTTAACCTCATCTAAGACTCAATAACTTCAGATTAAAATTAAAGTAGCAGTTATTATAGAGTGTTATAGTCTGCCATGTCCTCTCTAAGTGACAATCAGTGGTGACAGATTAATGTCTGTGCTGTAAAATGGAAGGTTTTCTGATCACAGGTTAGCTTGTGGAGACATTTCTCAGAAAGCTAAATGGAAATATATGATTCAGATATTAAAATTAAAGTAATACAAACATGCATCAAGCATCAATCTCTAAACTGCTTGACCGAATTTTGAAAAGATAAACATGATAAGTGAAATTCATCACACAGACATGCACATACTACAAACTCAACTGGACTCTGGATTTGTTAAAGCAAACCCAGTAAGACTGTGGGAGGAAACAATCTTACCAGATTTTGAATTTTACAAACCTTTGAACGTCCAATAACGAAATTCTGTGAGGTGAAATTACGTGTACTAATTATAGAAATTATGTTGTTGTTTTTTTTAAATTAAACTCTTCATGTTTCATTTATCTTTCCTTCCGCTGTAAAATGTGAGGTGGTAGTAATGTAGTAGGCCTCACCATACTGCAGAAATACTCTGATTACTCTTCAGCTGAGAGAACAAAGAACTGGCCAGTCAATTTGTGAGATGGTGCAGAAACAATCAGCCTCATCTTAAACACAATCAAAATAGATGATTGTTGACTTCAGGAGGAACAGGAGTAAACAAAACACTGATTACATAGGAGAAGAGGTGGAGGTGGTGGAGGAGTACAAGTACTTTGGACTTTAGCTGGACAACATACGGGACTGGGAAGCATCTACAAGAAGGAACAAAGCAGGAGCTGACACCATTTAAGCCCTTAACGCCTGAATTTTTATACAGTGATATAACAACAAAATGAAGGAAAAAAAATCTGGAAAAAGATAAAAAAGAAAATATGTGAATAAAACACAATTAAATATTAATGACAATTATAATTACAGATAATTAATAAATTATTATAAGTTATAAGTTAATTAAAGCAAATTAACACATAAAATAAATTATTTAGATAAAAAGAAATAAAATAAACAAAGGTCAGAAGTGTTTTTACGGAAATTTGCGACACCAGGCATTAAGGGGTTAACGTCTGCAACAAGATGTTGCATTTAAGTCTGTTGTGGATGGAGTTATTGGACGTTTTGTTAGAAAGAAAAGCCTCCATGTAAATGCTGCTACTGATCCCCTGCAGCAACAAAAATAAGTCTCAACATTAATAATTTGCATTAAAATACGTGTTCGGGCTTTCGGGCCTTCTACAGGTGCTCTTGATGATTGTCTGCTGTGTTTTCTTAAGAGACTTCAGTACGTTGACTGTCTCTTTCCAGGTGTAGTTTTACAGGTGTAGCAGCTGGTTTTTCTGTTTGGGTATGATTTTTTTTTTATCTTTTATTTTTCTCTGTGCTTTCCCCTATCTTTACTCTTCCCTTCTTCTGTTCACCCTCTCCTTTCTGTTGTTCTTCCAGCCCGGTCAAAACTGGGCCAACAAAAATAAAACAAATAAATGAAATAAAATAATGATATTAAAGATTCAAGGGGAGCTTTGTATCCAAAAGGCTTCTCTGGTAACGTAAACAACATTCTGCTGTCATGATGCTGGACTGGACAGGTTACAAAAAAGTAATAATTACTAAATATATATATTTGAGCAGATGTTGAAGATTAACATCATCCTCCTGTTTCATTATGTTTCTATACAACGTAGTACATGGATTCAGTCCTTCAGCTCTTCAGTTCATGCTGTCACGCAAGAATTGCAACCAGTAAACCCAACATCATTTTTTTTGACTGGTGGAGCAAGCTGGAGAACCTGGTGAGAACCCATACATGTACCAGGAGAAGATGAAAACAAACCTGCTGAGGTTAGAACAAGGAGGCAACAGTGAGAGGATGGAAAATCTAACAGGAAGATCAACTAAAGTTAGACTGGGAACCTACAAAATAAGAGCTGGAGCAGATGAGTGTGTGTTGAGTTAAAGTGTGTATTGAAGAGGGTTAGATAGAGTACCCTGAGGATACAAAGGATATGTTGGGCTGTTAGTCACGTCTGTGAGGAGGATCAGTATGTTACTAAGAGTCGGTCGCTGCTGATGTTAAACACTACAAGAGCAGAACCCCATCACAGCTGCTGCCTCTGACCACTGATCCACAACACACACTTTTAACCAAACACCTCCTTCCACCGCGCACACAGCCTCACACCTCAGGTCTGGGTTTGCACGGACTAACACTGACTCAAATGTAGTCTCTGATAAAAGAAAAACATATTGTCAGGCTCCTTGCTGCTGACGTCACAATCTTTTTAAAACAAACTAAATCAAGGACATGTATATATATATATATATGTGTGTGTGTGTGTATGTGTGTGTGAAAGAGTGTTTTTGCTTGTACCTCTAAAAACTCTCATATCTGAACCTGATCTATCTTCATAGATGTGCACATGGCTGTCTGATGATGAGTAGATTTTACTTTACTTTACTGTTTTACTAGCAAACCTCATTAATACTGAAAAGTTATATGAAATAAAGGTAAATATTATCTAACTGAAACAGGCTGCTGTTATCAACATGTGTCATTCTTTATCTGATAGATGTAGCTTACTATCATTAGTGCATTCGAAAAAACAATGCTTTTGGATATAAGTGTGCCGGTGTGAACCATGAACAGCTGGTTTCCTCTTTCTTAGCTGAACGATAAACAAATGCAATCAGAGAGAAAAGCCGATCAGCTGATCACCGACAGCCGGAGGGGAGGGGGGAGGAGGAGGCTGCCATGAAGCGCTGTACAGCTACAGAGACCAAACTATGTCAAAAGTTTTGTTTTTTAAATGCAGGAAAAGTGTGGATGTTGAACCCTCTCACCAGAAAACCCCCACCAGTGTGATGCCCTCACATCTATCGATAGAGTGAACCAGCTCACCTTTAGACACCTCCACGTCTCGCCTTCATAAACAACAGATGCTGCACATGTGTTAAAATTTTAACACAATTATTACATAACTTAGTTACCGCTGTTAATGCGTTATGTTTTACAGCCTTAATATATATAAACTAATTTGGGGAACAAAGAAACACAAGACTAAGATCATGTTTAAATAATTGTAAATCCAATATTAATGAAGGAAAAACCAATTAAAACATTATATTATCCCCTCAGATGATTGATTAAATGTCTTTTACATCTTTCTTTTTTATTTAATTAAATTTTATTTTCATTTTGTCTTAAACTGTAGTAAGAAATGCAGCTAAAACATAAATAAATGAATAGAAGAAAGCTAGACTCACAGTTTTGGTTCATCATTCAGTGTTTCAGTCAGTGTGGATGCAGAGCTGACATGTGAACATACAGCCTGAAGTGCTGCAGTCAGCAGCGCCGTGCAGCATGACAACCACCTGTCCTCTGAAACTCTGACACCTGACAGATGATGCGTCACTGCAGATGAGTGGCAGCATGCTCATATAGATGGAGCCAGTGATGATGATATTATTGTCTTTGTGTCATGTGGTTGTCACGGTTCCCAGGCCTCCTCTTCACTGAAGGGGTGGATGTGTGAAACATCTGATGATGGATCAGTCATTAAGATAATACTTTGAGAGAATCAGTTTCTAGGGCATCTCCTTTGATAGATTCATAGTCAGTAGTATCATTACTGTTGATGGGTTTATACAAAGTGATAAATCTTTGTAAACAAAATAAAAGACATAATGGACAGTTAACTTCTGACTGGATGGTTTGACTCGACAGCACCACCTATTGTGGCAGCCTGGAAACTGCACCTTACTGATCTTTTTGAAATTTGGCACATGTAGAACACACCAAAAACTTTGTTTTAAACAACAGGAAGTTGGACATTTTAGTCAAAGACACCATTTTTGGATTTTACATACATTAAATTTTAATAAATGACAACAGATTTGATAATACTGCCCTCATTGTTGGTCAGTACACTCCGGTGGGTTGTGTGGTTAAAAGTTATAGAAAAAAAAAACAAACTAATAGGAAGCTCAGTTCAGTAAGTGTTTCCCTCTAAGTCTGATTATACACCATGAAACATAAGGATATCTGACTCCCACATACATTAACCAGTTTGTACCAAATTTTATGTTAGATGGTAATCTCACCCTGAAAACATCTACAGTATGTTGTCAGTGCCATACTTCGACCCCCAGATGACAGGAAGTTACATATTTTACAGACTAAATTACCATTACAAGCCAATCCCACACATTCATTTCTACCCTGGTCAGAATATAATTACACAATTACTCATTTTAATGATTCCAATGGCTTCCTGTCAAAGGTCAATCCTTGACTAAGAAACAGGAAGTTGCTCTTATCAGTGCCGCTGCTATTTCTCCCATACATTTGTATGTCAATATGTACCATCCCTGCACCATCTTGTGTCCATGTACAGTCACCCTGATGTCTTTCCATTGATATGAAATTAAGATGGTGTGTTGAAAACAAGATCAGAAGTGTGTCATCATAGTTACGTGTCATCACTGGCCGTAGCGAGTCAGCGATGGAGTTCGAGGGCTGTCCATCGATGCCTGAGGCTTCAAAATTACATTTATATTTTCATCTCACAGGTGACTCTCATTACCATTCTAAACATACAAGGTTACACTTAATGACTCTGTGTATTGATGAAATAAGGGATTTGGACGAGGCTGACACCCCCCATCCACACTCCAGCCACATGGATAGAGCAGGTCTCCCAGTCAGAGCCCACTGGGGTGATCCAACCTTGAAGCATCTTGTTGGTGGACAAGAGTAAACAAGTCAAAGCTTATGGAATCCTAATGTCCCTCTGTAGCAATCTTTTAGTATCTCACACTGATAACACTGTTTACATAATTAATTATGTTTGCATATTAATCTCTTGCAGGTGAAAGCTGGATACATTATCTGTCAGCTTAATACCTGATATTTGACTGTCTCAGTTCATTTAGACAAAATGTTTCAGTCTGAGAAACTTTTTTATATATATTTCTGTCCTCCTGTGCAATTCCAAGAGGTCATTAATCTTTATTTTTGCCTTTTGGCATTTCGCATGACAGTCCTCTGGTTTCACTCCCTTCTTATAAAAATAAAGCCAAAAACTAATGGGAAATAGAAAGAAAAAAAAATAGGAAAAAAGTCCTTGTGAAGGGAAGGGAGACATAAAGTCTGAATTCTAAAGAGGTCTTTGACCTTCAGTTAGAAAAACGGATCAGATGAATATTCACATTAGAGATACTCAAAAATTGGATGGAGGCTATTTTCCCTGTGGATTCATGGATAATTACATGCTTAGTGAAGATGTAAAATGAATGAAATAAGAAGAAATGTAATGAAGGAAGATATGGAATAAGCCAATCAAAAAAAAAAAGAAAAAAAAAAATTAAAATGAGACCTACAGGAATGAAAAGACTTGCTAGGAAAATAAAAGTGTTGCAGCTACAGAGCGTCCCCCAGGTTGGAGTGTTCGTCGCTCAACTGGTTCTCTCACTTCAATGCATCCATTTCCTTAATCTGTTTTATGAGCTCACCAGTTGGCCAAGCACATCTGAATGTGGCATTAGAGGGGCCAGTAATATATTACAGTCCATTATAACAGCACAGACTTCATCAGAGAGAAATGCTTTAGGTTTTGAAGCGTCTGATGTTTTTTTTTTTTTTTTGTTTTGTTTTTTTGTTTGTACTACAAAGCTGGATTTTCTCTTTTCGAGGTAACTTCAGGGTTTACCCTGGGTTTCCATCTTACAATGCAAGTTTACTTCTTACTGGAGTAACTCAACATGGTAACTTTCACTGAATAGCTAATCTGCTTTGGAAAAGAGATCAAATATAAAAACACCTCCCGACCAATGAGTTCTCTTGGAAAATGGCCTGCACATTCTTATAACATCTTGTCCACGTTGGTGCGCAGACTGTGAAACGAGCACTTAGGAGAAAAAGGGTTTATAGGGATAAATGCATCCTTTGGTTGTCCCAGATGACATCCTACAGGAAAGGTACAAATTCATCAGATGGGCTGCATTACATTTGTTAACTGATGGACTGCAAACAATATCAATAATTTAATCATACAACAGTGTGACAGAGACAGTGTGAAGAAATAAAGCCTTGTCATTGACCACTTAAAGTATGTTTTTGTACTTGTTATTGACTTGTTCTCAAGTCTGTTTTAGCAACTAGGGTTGCATCTGAAAGTATTTTTAATTAAATAATAAAGTCTGGCACAGTAACCATGTGGAAGCCACCTTCTGATGGCTACTTCCAGCAGGATAATACACCATGTCACAAAGCTCTAATCCCATCCAACTGTTTCTTGAACATGACTATGACTTCACTATACTTCAGTGGCCTCCACAGTCACCAGATCTAAATCCAATAGAGAGGATGTGGTGGAATGGGAGATTTGCATCAAGGATATGCAGCCAACAAATCTGCAGCAAGTGTGTGATGCTATCATGTCAAAATGGAGAAAAATCTCTGAGGATTGCTTCCAACACCTTGTTGAATCTATGACACTGAAAATTAAGGCAGGTCTGAAGATAAAAATTGGTCCAACCACATACTCGGACTGGCTAACCCTGTTAATCAGATGTAAATACATTTTTTTAATCAATTTTTGTTTGTTCTTTCTTGTGCCATCATTTGCCTGGAAGTTCACACCAGAGCCAGTAATGTAAAATATTTATGTAACATAAATTACACCGTAGACCTATTCAACCAAACGTGACATACAGAGTTCCCCAGGGCTCCATTCTGGGCCCCCTATTGTTCAGCATCTACATGCTCCCACTAGCTTGCATCATGGAGAAAAACAAATTATCTGATCATAATTATGCTGATGTCACTCAGCTCTCTATTACTTTGTCACCAGGGACTATGGTTCCCAGACAAAAGTAAAATGCTGCCACAGCCAAATTAATATTCGGATGTACAAGAATTTTTCATACTGGTCATGGATGGAAACAGCCTGGCCTGTGGGAGGCCTGACTACCTCAATAACTCTTCAACACACAAAGTTGCTCTACTGCTTGAGTTATGATAAATAATTTATTACAGAAAATAGAGAGTAATATGACCATTGTTTTCATCATCAGTTGTATAAGGTCCTCTAGGTCTGAAGGAGGTTTATAGACAAGAACCCCAAGCTCATTGTCATCGAGGAAGATTCTTTAAACACTGAACACTGGATGAGGCCAGGTTTAGTTCTTTTTTAATTTTGTTGACACGTTAGAGTAAAACATTTTAAAGGCCCATTAATGCTTCAAATCAAATCAAATCAAATTTATTTGTATAGCCCTATATCACAACAAGTTGTCTCAGAGGACTGTACAGAAGAT
>JBAFTB010000027.1:3928227-3943663 GCA_037177355.1 Melanotaenia trifasciata
AGGTTCAGCGCTACATTGACAGCCAGTTCTTCTGGGATGGGGAAGATCTTCTAAGTTTCTGGGAGTCGCAGTCGCAGCCAAAGGCCTTTCCAGTGCTTTCCAAAGTGGCAAGAATGA
Organism: Melanotaenia trifasciata; assembly: GCA_037177355.1. Taxonomy (NCBI): domain Eukaryota; kingdom Metazoa; phylum Chordata; class Actinopteri; order Atheriniformes; family Melanotaeniidae; genus Melanotaenia; species Melanotaenia trifasciata. The sequence goes on from JBAFTB010000027.1 coordinate 3,928,345, forward strand.
TTCTTTGCATCCCCGCAACGAGCGCATCGAGTGAGCGCTTGTTCAGCTCGGCAGGCCAGGTGCTTGAGTCCAGGCGAAACAGACTGAACCCCGGGACAGTTGATGCTATTCTTTTTTTGCACAGTGCAGGCAAACGCTTAAATTAAAACGGCTACTTTGAGAGAAAAAATACAGGCTAGATGGAAGTCGTTTTGGTTGCTCTGTGAGAGCAGATTTTGAAGCCTCCCGGTGCTGCGGGCTGTTGCCCACCGCTGAATAAGCGTAATAAGTTTGAATAAAAAATGTTTAATACAAGTGGCAAAATGTTTTATTAGCTACTTTGTCCAAGCAGGGACCCTGCGGTTAAAGTTTTGCTGATTTTTATTGTTTTGTATTGCACTGATATTATTAAGTCTCAAAAATAACCCTAATTTTATTTCATTTTATTTAAAACACTTTATTTATTTGTCTATTTATGTTTATAGGCTTAACGTTCAAATGAAAATACATTTTGTGTTGCCAGTTTCCAGTGCCAATTTAGGAGACCATATGCACCTTTCTCAGACTAAATAAAAGCATTCATCAATATCATAACGTGTTTTAATGGGGCGGGGCGGTTCGGGTCGGGTTAAAAAAATAGAAGCGGAGGAGCGGGGCGGTTTGGTGCGGTCAAATTTTTTTAAAAGAGCGGGACCCGCGGGTTGGAAAAAACCCTGACCAGCGCATCACTAGCATGCAAGTATTAAACAACAGGAATGAATACCGATCAGTGATTGCGCAAATGAATCCAGGCCACAACAAATATCACAATCAGCCCAGGGGGCTCCAGGACCCAGGAGACTAGCCACCCCCCAAGAGCTCATATCCACATATCCCAGCCAGCTCACTGCCGGGATGACCATGCGTCCACCCAGAGGGCGGCACTGGACGGCTCTTGCCAGAGCACCCTGTGGCCACAAAGCACAGACCCCTTGAGGCCAAGGATGGCCACCACCGACCCTGACAGGCGCCAAATACCCCCCACCCCCATTTTGACGGGGGAAGTATAATATAACATACTGTATTTCGTAAAGGAAAGTAATGCCTGGAAGGAGTTTAGGTTGATGCTTAGAAACAAGGCAATAAGATTACTCTTCAGAAGGACGAACACTAATTTTTCTAATACAGTGACAGTAAGGAAAGTTTTTCAGAAACTGAAAACATAAAATGAGTCTTTAGTTGTTGGTGAATCTAATCTATCTAAACTTTAAAAGAGAGACTCAAAGGCGTTGAGATTGATTCTTTAGGTGAGGCACACAACAAAGAGTAAAGCTACTTTACTGAAAGCTGAAAAGAAATTTAGATGAATGAGCAAGTATTTCTAATTTCAAAATTCAAACAGATGTGGATAATGGCTGGTGTTGAATGCCTGCCTTAAGGCAATGGCATGTCCACAATTAACCTTTTTAACTGGAAAATTTGAACATAAACATGAACATACTTAAAAGGCTTATATAAAATACAAGGAAACACAGACTGTTACAAAGATGTTCAAAAATCCATCTAACTCAGGGGGAAGAAAGGTCACCTGCTAGCTGGAAGGTCAGTGGTTTGATCCTTGACTTCCCCAGACCGCATGTTGAAGTGTCCTTGAGAATCTGAACCCTGGTGACTGAATCTGTGGTCAGTAAGACCAGAGAAGCTCCATCCATCATTTCTTTTGTAGTGGCACCCATGCAGGAAATCTTTGCCCCCAGATTCCTACAACACCAGTGGACTGTGACTAGCAGAGCACCTCATCAAACTCATCAGGATTTATGACCTTGCTGCTGGACCCTGACAGAATTTGCTGACTTTTTTTTATTATCTGGTTCATGTATGGTTTTCATATAAGTGCCAAAATCAAAATGTCACCTGTCATGAGCAGGCTGGGGAAGCAGTAAGTACAAATATGGGAAAGAGTGGAGAAATGTAAAAGGTTTATTGATGAGTTGTGGGTAGAAGCAGATAAAATGCAGTGCTCTTTTTGAGCAGGATGTGAGTTGTAGTATTTAAGGTGTGTGTCTGTTATGGCGGAGAAGTCTAGGATTAGGGTTCACAGGGAAGGCCAAAGGACTTGTGGAAACTAGTTAAATCTGGAAAACGTGGAAGATAGCATAGTTTTTAAGAAGGAGCCTAAGCCAAATAAAACCTGGCCAATGGCGAAGCAGTTTAAAAATAATTATAAAGTTAGGAAGTAATTTCTTTGATTCTACTTTAAGAGTATCGTCTTTAGAACTGAACATAAGGGGCTTGCAATTGGCTTGGTTTTTGATCTGGTCTTAGGTTGGATTCAGACCTAAGAATCCACTAGACTTAGTACGATTAGAGACTCAGTTCAGCTTGGTGGACCATATATTTCTATCAGAGCTTTAATCTTGTTTTTCCATGTCTGACTACGAGCCATTTCCCTCAACCATTGCCCCACATGCATATGTTTAGATTTTTTTACCAACCTACAGCGCACTTTGCATTGTTGTCCATTTCCTGCATTTGGTTCACTTGAAGCAGACCGGGGACTACGTTTATAGGCCAGCCAAAGTTCACTTCTTTGAACGGCATCAGAGATCGTTTGCACATTTGCACCACCCAAAACAAATCTTTATGAGCATATTTATGATTCGAATCAGAAGGGCTGATGTGAAGATGCCCACAGAGCATTGTGACACATCAGGGTAGATGCACTTGGACAGGGCGAGTGGGTAAATTCAGCCTTTTGTTTCTATGTGGACAACAGGGATGGCTTCTAGCCAAGAGCGCAGAGAAACAGGGATGTACCTGATGAGGCAATGGGGTGTGTGTTATGGCCATATTAAACCCAAAGAAGCTCAGAGCTTCCAATAAACTAGCTGACAGAGAAAACACAACTAAACTGGGGAAGCTGTTAATTAAAAAAGAAATCTTTCACATAAAAGTAAACCACTTTAATTCTTGAACCACACCTGCAATTCAGACACAAATGGAGATTTGAGTCTGGTAATTCTACTTTAAAGAACTACCTTAAGTAAGCTGTGCCATTAGCTTCATAGTTTTTATTAAGTACTATGGAGGTAAGCTAGCGGGCAAGAAGACAATGAGCCTGATTTACCTTATAAGTCTTGGCCGTAGTTTTAGAAAAAAAAAAAAAAAAAAACTAAACTAAAGTGACAAGCAAAAGAGACATTTCTTGAGTTTTATTGTTAGTCAGGCATAGTTAAATACAACTTTTTTGACACTGGGAATGCATCCTTTGAGGTCCCTTGACATAATAAAGAAGAATATGAGCCAATTATGGTCTTTGCTAAATATGCATATGGACATTAGTGTAGCCTTTTTTATGTGTACATTTCGGTTCATTCTCAGAGAGCTTGTAGATGTATAACAAGTTGTACCACCAGAAACTAGCTGTTGTGTAACCAAGCAAACAAAAGAAGAAGCAGCAACTGCGATGTATTTAATGGCTTCATCTACCACCGCCATTTACTGTGTTGCCTTTTTCAATGTCTCTTTCTGAGAATGTACATTATCATGATGTCTTTCATCGCCATGTTTGCTGGAGTCTGAAATTGACGTTAGAACTGGGAGGAGAACTATGAACTGCCCTCTGGTGGAATTAGTACCGAACAACCATGCCAACGTAAAGGATGCAGGGAAGTATAAAGCCCGTTACAGAAAAATCCTTTTTCTTGTTTTCTGGGTTGCAGACGTGGTGGGGGATATCTTATTGCTTATTCTCGATGCATCAGCTGAACAGAATTTTTTTCTTGTGGGGCTCCAAGAGATCTAATGTGATTGGTCGGACATTGGAGGTGGGCGTGGTTAACGCAGAAAAATGTGAAACAGAAAATGATCTGCATTTCTGCTGGTGCAAGGATGAATGGATGGCTTTAATTAACAGCTGACTGAGGTGGTGAGAAAGTAGAAAAATAGTGCAACACCTGGCCCTTGAAGACACGGACACTGCAGCATGCTCAACCCTGCCCTGCCACAGACTAACTTTCTCGTTTCCAAGGTTATAATAGTTTTTGATTTTTAATTAGTTTTAGTTTTTATTTCGTTTTGACTTTTTCTTTTCAAATTCAGTTTAGTTTTAATTAGTTTTTAAAGCAGATTTTTTAGTTGTTATTAGTTTTCGTGTTTTTGAAAATGGTTTGTTTTAGTTTACCTTTTATTAGTTTTTGTGTTTTAGTTTTTTTGTAAATTAGGGTATTTGTCAGATGCAAAATTCAAAATAATCAGAATAAGTACTGTATAATAAAAACTCAACAAGATACAATGTTTTAAAACTGTATCAGGAGAAAACATGTACAGCCATCGACAAATTGAATCAAACAGCCCATAAGATAGCAGCCTTAAGTTGGGGGGTCCAGGTTGGTTGGAAGTCTTCCAAAATCAAAGAATTTTATAAATGGGCCTCTGCTCTAACTAAGTCAGCAGTAGAAAGCGATTCAAGGTATGATTTTAGATAAAACTTTGTCTCTTGTGAACAGAGCTCCACGGGTTCCCACAGAAGAATAATGATGGTTTCATTCAGAGTTCTGCAATAACCTGTTCAGTTATTTACAATCAAATTTAAAATAACATAACACACAGCTATAGCAGCTCAGGAATGTCTCACTGCTTTCATCTATTAACTTAGCTGATGTCATGCAGATGTTGAATCGAGTAAAGATTTGAGTGTTTGTGTTTTTTCATATGCTTGCACAAGAGATAAGGCAGCTGCTTATTCAGAGGGGTCAGTCACAATCTGAGAGGAAAAAAAGAGAAATAAAAAGCTCTGTTCAATCTTTCCCACTGAATTACCTTGGCACATATCAAACAGAGTCCTTCACTCCTGCTGAATGACAATTGCAGCTGGCTGCCAGGCCCAATACTCAGGGTCATCTGTGGCAGGGAGGCTGGGTGCTGTTAAGAAATGACCATTGCCTCTTTCCCGTTCACTTCTCCTTTGCTTGTCTTTTAAACACACAGTCAGGAAGTAATTTTGATAGTTTAACAATCCGACTAAAGATCACATCCAGGTGTGAACATCTCACAACCATGTCATGTCACTGCTTTTTTAAAATAAGACTTAAAGTTTAATTTTTAGTTATTTGTTTATTTTGGAAACGTATCCAGCCTTTTCCAAACAGAGGCCCCAAGTTGTGTGTTAACAAAGAAGAAAAATCCACTATTTGAGTAAGTATCTAATCATAACTAAAAATATTGATAGTGCTAATCTTAAACGATAAAAGAAATGTTACAAACGACTGATAAATCGGAAAAAGTTAAGTAGTTTCAAGTTCATACTAAGAATGAGCACATAATGTGCACACTGATTGTCTACCAGTATAGGCGCATATCACTGGCGTCTCTAAAGCATCCATCCGCTGGTCAAAAAAACCTTTTAACATCTGGCTCTGTGGGCAGTGGGAAGGTTTTAAATCTGGATTCAGCACACAGCTGATACTGAACGCCCTTCATCAGGGCCATCAGACAACATACGACACGCATTTTAATACAAACATCAAAGTGTCCCAGTGTCTGACATTCTTGTCAATAATTATTTAATGATAATCCAGACAATTACAATGATACAAATGTGGGTTAATTTTATGGGACATATGGTATCATTTAAATGATGAAAAATAGAGTTAATGTCTTGGCTGGTGTCTGATCTGCTTGCAGGCTGTGAATCATCGTGTACTGCTCGATAACGCCTAAGCTTTGCCAAGGTGCTGTTTTACACAGGCTCTCTGTCACACACCAAATATTTCACCTAGTGTACAGAAAAGTGTGATATAAATGACACAAGTCTTATGGCTAAAAATATAAATGCAGCAAATAAATAATATACATAAAGACTAGAAAAATTCAGAAGAAACTTCGGTGCCACTGCAGCTACTGCCAACACCCCAGTGTGGCAGCCATTTTACAAAGAGGGAGCACCTGTTATGACATCAAAGGTGCTGGATTTTATGAGTTTGCACATTTTTCTTTGTGCAACGTCTAACTTTTGGCTCCTCAGACTTTACTTGTTGCCAAAGTACGAGTTTATAATGGCCTATTAAATACGGTGTGAAAAAGACGAGGTTCTTCCAGTCTCCTAGTAAATTTGAGAAAACTAGTTTTGTCAAATTGCTTTTTGGAAAAAATGATGAAGGCAAGTGGCAGAAACACGAGGGAGAATCTAAAAATATTGATGGAAACTAAACAGAATAAAAGGTTTAAACAGTTCACAATTAATGAAAAGGATCCAACCTTGGGCCTGAAGAAGGTAGAGTTTCCAGCCCAGCAATGAAGCAATAAGAATGGAAATCCCTGAATATGTTTCAAACAACACCAAATTGGAGATACTTAACATTCTTTTCTGGAGAAACTGGAGAGTGCCAAGAGAACCAGGAATGATATAAAAGCACATGTAGGTAGAATTAATGGCAGACTGGCAGTGGCGGAGGAGAAAGTATCTATGCTGATGGCAGAAAACAAGATGTTGTGAAACAGGGTGAATATACTGGAATCCTACCGAAGGCGCTGGAATTTAAGAATATCTGGAATTCTGGAACAGGACTACAAGAATGTCCAAATGACGGTAATTGATATCTTGTCTTAGTGGACTTCGCTGACCTTTTGGGTCCCAGACGAATAACAAAGTTGTTTCTTCACAACCACGCCACATCATCGTGCAGTTCTTAGTGCACACGACATAAGACTGCATCCGGAGCAATGCCAAAAGTTCAGAAGTTCTCAAACAAACAAAAGAACATTAAAATAACCAAGGACTTGACCCAATTCACTAAAGAATCAAGAGCCAAATTATAGCCACTGGTGGATGAAGCTAGATGACACAAGAAGATAATAGGTCATCTGCCATCATAAAGGGTAAAAGCTTTTCAGTAGATGACCTGAGCGAAGGTGATAGTATTTCACTTCTTATGTAGTAAGTTCCTCTGTAAAGTTAAAGATAATACACTGCCATATGATGACCTAAGCATTGCTGTTCATTTTCAAGTGGTTTCAAATAATTTGCTGTTGGAGTTGTACATTTAAAACAAGATGGGAGGATAGAGGTGAAAAGCCTTGATTGGTACATTCATGCAGCATAGTAATCAACATCACTAAGTACAATTTATCTTAAGATTTTGCACTTTTTTATCCGTCAAGTGTTTTCCTTTTATAATGATTGTCATGATTCTCGCTTCCTACCGTACACATCCTAGCTGGGAATGGGGGGGTTGGTAGAAATGATAAGCGGTAAAAAAAAAAATACAAAGAACATGCGCACCTCTACTGCTACTGCTGCCTGTCGCTGGTGCCACCTCTAGGTGCCCCGCTCTAGGAGCTCTCTTGCTCATTTGCTCTTGTGAAATCTCTCCAGCTCCTTTAACAGACCATGAGGGCATTTTATTGCTACTTTCTAATGTAAAGAACATAAAAAAGAGTAACTCAGGGTATGGGAAATGACCATTTTTTAAAGCAATACCAGACAAAATACAAAGAAATTAGTGACTTATCTACAGTATATGCCTAAAATGGGAGTCATTAAAAAATGAATGTAGAAGTTACATTACAGTCATTTAGCAGACACTTTTCGACAAAGGTGACGTGCATCTGAGAGTAGGCAGTAGCCTTAAGGTAATATTCAGCTCTTTGGGATTCGAACTTTGGTCTCCACATGGTAAATAAATGCTCTGCTAACTGAACTATCCAGCAGCTGCCAGTTACTCAGTTAAACATGGAAAAGATCAGGCTAATTTGAAAGTACAGATTAATAGTAAACATTAAAAATATCAACAAACAAGATTAATTAAAAACACTTCATGCTATACAAGAGAAGGTTGACAATCTTGACCTTGAAAGAGCAAAATAAGTCTTTTTAAAATCAAGAGCCAAATAGTTTAAATATAGACGGGAAAAAAAACTCAAATTATTTTTTTCTTTTAAATTTAGAGAAAAGTCATGGTTCTTAAAATAAATAAATAAATAAATAAATCCACACTTAAACAGTAATAGTAAGGTGTGCCGGACTACGCAAGGCCTCGTTTGTCATTGGTCTCATCACGTCGTGTTAAAGCTTTATAAACAACTATGAAGAGAAAGGCATTTTTCATTTCTTGCTTCTGTTAAAGATTCATCAGAATACCTCAGAAGGATCCTGAGTGGACATAAGTGGACATGAGACAGCTGGGCTTTAAGATAGAAGACTTCACTGATGGGTTTTGTAAGAAGACCTGAGCCCTGAAAGGATCCCAGAAACCACAGCGCCACAGCTGCCGTCAGCTTCTCTGTCCTTCTAGCATCAGTCTCAATTTGTGTCCCACTCACGCAGTTACCTTTTAAAATTTACTTTCGCCCATATTTAGCCAACTTTAAGTTGAGCTGACAGAATGAAAAGGGACTCTCATTTCGACGTATAATAGGAAGAGACCCTTTTTAAATAGCAAAATGAATCTATGATCGACCAGCCGCACGTTTGTGCTCATATATTCAGTCCTATAACTAAGCCCGAAACCAAATGTCCATACCTGTTACAGATGCAATTTATACACATCAGTTGTTCGCCCGGCCAGTCAATAGAGAGCTCAGGATCACCTTGCAGCATGTAAATGAGGGTCCTTGAGTGTCACAGGACAGGCAAAGCTAAATGATCCTTATGATTTTCCATCACTACCCACCTGATTGTGACAGCTCCTGTGCTGGACTCTCATTACGCTTCCATAATGTCCAATAAACCATTGATCCACCTTCTACAGGGCTGCCTGTATTGCAGGTTGATGGTAAATACACTCATACGGAGAGCACAAGAAATACCTTAAACCATAAACAACTGGGGGGGTATGCTTTACTGTACATGTGTGAGTGTGTGAGATATTGATTGGGAGTGTGTTTTTGTTTTTAATTTGGTTGAGTTATATGCTTGTGTATGTGAAGCCTTATTTTTAATTCTGTTTTCTTCTGTTTTATATTCTTGTGCAAAATGCTCTTATGTATGAAGAGTGCTATATAAATAAAATTTTGATTGATTGATTGATTGATTGCTTGATTATAACTGTGTCTGTAAAGAGTTACTATGCAAATAGTTATAATTTTCTGTTTAGAGATTAAGACACTACGATATGATATGACATGCTACTCTATGTCATGAAATGATATGATGCACAATATTATTTTCTATGTTACGATACTAAATGATATGATATACAACAATACAATATGCAACGATATGATACATATGACACGATTCAACACAGTCATAAATCATACAATACACAGCGATATAATACTAAACCATATGATACTCTACGATACACTACACAATACGATACGCCACAATATCATACAAATATGAAGACACTTCTTTCTCCCCTTGGGGAAATTTGTTCTAAAGTGCTGTTACATTAGCTGCAATGAAAAGATTAATACACCACACGGCACAATAATAGCCCACTGTAATTTACAAACAACCATCTGCCCCACAGCAGAAATCCATTAAAGTAAAAATTTGTACAAGAATTCAGGTGCAGGGCACATATACTCGAGGGGTAAAGGGTTTATAAATTGTATTTATTAATCATTTCATTTTTAACCAATAAAGTATTTCAGCATACTTTAGAACTTAAATATCTTGGAAATCTACCATTTACAATTTCTTTCATAGTCTAGTTGTAAAATTTGAATTAATATGATTGATTTTTTACAAGCTTTTTTACAGTTTAGAATTTTTTTTTAACTGTTTCACTGTTATGGTTAAAGAAAAGCTAAATGCGTGTTTATATGCCGGATAATATATGATTTAGTGTCTTATTTAGTGTAATACCAGTGAGTAATGCCCTTTGCTGCATTTTGTTACCTTTGTTGCTTCCACTGGTGTGTTTATTTACAATAGAGGAAAAAGCTTTATGTGGTCTGTAAAATTACAGACTAGGCAGTGTTTGAGTGTGTGTGAATAGGTGAATGCGCCTGTGTAAAATTGCTTTGAGTATCAACAATACTAGAAAAGTCCTATATTCAGTCAATAAAACTCCAAAGAGTGAGGACACAATGAAGAAATGCCTACCGTCTGTTAAGGAAAAACATACAAAAAAGATAAAAAAAAATCTAATATTGAACCCCAAGTACCCAGATTATTCATATACAGTATTATTTCCGGTAACAGGGGAGCCCTCTATTCAATCATTTCAACATAACACTGCATATTGTCACATTTTCCTCAACACGTCTATACAATTCAGTCGCCTCCAGCTAGAAAGAGATGTACAGCATCATCCGCCTGCTGTCATTTATTCAGCACATTGCTGACAAGGGGACTTTTCGAGAACTTTTAAGCAGCAAGCATGTTGCATAATAACTTCCTCACTGTATTCAATGGATGGATCTCTTCACCCCAACATAGTGCCTGTCATTCTTCCACTGCCTTGCATTTGTCATATTTTATTCTTCTTTTAAATGCACAGTCATTAACACACTCTACAAGTATCTGTCCTTGTCTTTACTTATTATTTTGATTGATCATGACCAAAAGTACAAGGAAGCAATTTCCCCACTGAGGGACTGATAAAGGTTTTCGTATTCTTTCTCATGCTTTCAGTGTAATCCTGTTTCAGGTGGAAAATGTTGGTCAAACTTTTAGATACTGTAGGTCACCTGAACCCAAAATCTTTCAAGTGATCCCTTAAAGTTGGGAAATGTAGACTTTGTTGTTGTAAGGATTTGAATTCATGTGCATCTTGGAAGTATTGAAGTTGTCACAGAGCTGAGTTGGACCCAAAAAACAGAAAAACAAACTGTGGAGCAAAAGTTGTAGAACAAGATAGATATTTGAATTTCTAAAGACTGAGCTACACAGTCTTTTTATCCAGGTCTTGGTCTGGTACAGAGGAACTGGGGTTGTATGCTGGCAAGTGGACAGAAAGGTAGGTATCCAGATGAGTGGCAGTTATGGGTCAGGAGATCTGGGATGGGTCACTTTCAGTCTTCCAGGAGGAAGCTCTGTGAGATGGCAGTGAGCAGGATCTCCAGAAACCTCGATCAGGTGCACAGAGACGGGTTCATGCTTGAGCCCATCTGCTCGACTCTGACTCAATCTTATGAACCGGAAAGGTTTCAAGCACTGTTTTGATATGTTGCTTCAGCATGCCAAAAGTCACATGATCACACCAAATGAGGCTTCGTTACATCATCTATGCATGTTAAGCTGCTCCCAGGAATTTCAAAGGGGCTGAGCTTGTTAATCTGTCAGTGCTTGTGATTCTTACTGTATGCATTGTAAACGGCAGGTTTTAGAGGTGGTTTTTCTAGTGACCTCTCATTCTTTATTTTGAAAAACAGATTGAAGGAAAGGATCACATTAGAATATTTGCTTTTGGGAATCAAACACCTGCGTGAGATGCTGTTGCAATGGTGACTGCTGAATGTGCTTGCTGTATGAAAATGGGTGAGTGGTGCTGTCAATATCACAGGTAGGCTACATTCCCTTTTCTCATTTATTGCTGCCTTTTATGTAGGTTTGCAAAAAGCATACTTTAAAAGTTAATCATAGAAACCGTATCAGGAGACATCAGATGAAACATCTGGGTCTGCTGCTGCAGAAGACCACAGCAGATGCTGTGGGACCTTCTCAACAGTTGAATTAGCCTCTTAATGCCCATTTATGCTCGACAGAGAAAAAAAATACACAGACGGATGATAAGTTATTTCTGTCTCCTGCGTCGGTTACGCACGTAATTTGGTTTTCGTCGTTTCCACGGATCTTAGCCATTTGTCTATTGATGCAAAAAATTGAGCAATACCACCGGAAATTGCAGGGGCGGGCTGAGCAGAACAGCTGATATGCCACCAGCGAAAGAAACAAACCAGAAAAGAAGAATAAAAACAAGGACAACAATTGTAGAAATTGTGCAAACTTTTAAAGAAAGGTGATGCGTGTCATGGTTGCATGGCATGGAAGGTTTTACGAGGCAGGAGGCAGATGGATACAGAATAGATTTTATTAAACAAAACTAGAATACATGGACTAAACTTGGCATGAATACTAAAAAAAAGACTACAAAATATGGCAAAGTGACAAGGAAACATGGCATGAAGACTACAGATGGATTGACAGAGAATAAATGAAACCGAAGGGTATTTATACACAGAGGGCTACTGAGGAACAGGTGAAGTAAATGAACAAATCAAACCAGGTGAACTAATGAACAAGAAACAAAGCAAAACAGAATACACAAGGGAAGGAACTACAAAATAAAACAGGAAACAACTAATCAAGATCATAAACCAAAAACTAAGATCATAAACTAAGATCATGACAGAGTGTTTAGGGTGTGCTGTGTGGATGAAAACAACTTCATAGTAGTGCGCTACCACCACCAACCGGTGTCCAAAACTGATGTCAGAACACTGAAGTGAGCTCTGAACTCGGTGCTGCCCACTAGTGGACAAACTGACTTAACAATGTAAAAGATGCATGGACGTTTGAGGATGGTGACATATAATAACATTCGAAACTGATATGTACGTAAAGGAACCTAAATGGGTCTTAAATCCCCATCAGCATTAATTTTTAAATCTTTTAGTTTAGTGGTCGTTTAATTCTTGTGTTTCTTTCAGGTGCATCTTAGAGAGATAGCGTGCCAGAAAATAACCAGAGTGAAGCCAAACATCACAGAGAGACTTTTAAAAAAGGTGCACAAGCATTTGTCCCATGTTTTATTTTTAATACAACTTTATAAATACAGAAACGTATTCTGTCCCAGTGGCAAAAACATAGTTTTTGTCCTACTTTTTCTGTTTAAAAGCACAGAGTTGGCGACTTTAACAATGATTTAAACACAGACAGATGAAAGAGCCACATGAGAATAATGAGTTAATGACTATTGATGCTTCCCTTCAAATGCATCACAGCCAGCAGAGGGAGATCTTTTAGAACGGATCAATATTTCAACGCATTGAGTTGATCTCATGGCAGTCTTGTCAAAGTGACTCTGTGTTTTTATAAAGCTTTGGTTTCACTATCCCTGCTGTGGAGGTGAATCCAGTGTGCATTTGCAATAAGATAATGAGCTCTGATGAAAGACAACTGTGCTAAGTGAACCTGCACAAACTTTATTGTTAGTATATTCAACTGTTTGCAACGTTATGTTTGTGATTTAATTAAACAACCTGAAAAAATCCCACCTGCTTGAATTTAAGGGTAAAATGCCAGAAGTGCATACTGACCATTCAAACAAAAACCTGAACAACAGGTGCTTAATGTGAAATTAGAAGAGGAAGTGGATTAGGGAACATGAGACGGAGTGAAAATTAAACAAATAACCCATCAAACAGTGTGTCTATTCAGATTAGCTCCAGCTCAACATGCACATCTGCTCTTGATCCAATCGATTTGATTTTTAATTAAATCTGAAGGTGAGGATCTGCCCGACTTTGTGTGGATAAACCTCTCAGCACCTGTCCAATATCAAATGACACACATGCTGAGACAAAGCCAAACAAGGCAGGTGGAAAGAGAGACGGTCCCCCCTTCTTCTGGTTCTGAGGTGGCAGTGGTTCAGGTTGAAAAACGGGTTGTCCATTAAAGGGGTAGTGTAACCAAAAATGTGTTTTTCGAGCTGTAAACAACACGGAATTACTTCATTGTGATGAAAACCAATTGATACTGTTTGTTTAGTTTATTTTAAAAATGGGATATTGTGGATCAAAATTGTCTCATCACACCCTCTACAGGGCAAAACCAGGTTATGTGATGGTCTCTGCTTTGTGAATCTCAATTTCCATCTATTGCTGGAGTTGCTGTCTGTCAATCATTTCCGGCTGTGTATCCCATCCCGCCCACTCTCCACTCCCTGATCACCCCACACCTCCAACCCCAACCCTTGCAGTTTCTGGTATTTTTCAAATTCAGCACTGGGTGGAGTTGTGCGAAAAGTAGGGGGTGTAGTTACACTTTAATTGGAAGGAAGCGGTTCAGTTCTCACTCATCTGTTGTGTTCTTGGGAAAGAGTCTTCACACTAAATGTTGGGTGGTGGTCAGAGAGGTCGTAGGCTTGGATGAACCTCGGGTGGTGGTTGGAGAGGCCGTAGGTGCAAATTGGCTGCCAGTTTCTGTCAGTCTGCCCCAGACAGCTGTGGCTGCACATGTAGTTTACTATCACCAGGTATGAATGAGGAGTGAATCAGTAATGGAGAAAATGTAAAGAGCTTTGGGTGCCTTGAAAAGGGCTATAGAAATGTAATTCATTAATATAATTATTCTTTCAGGTTTTGGCTAATAAGCCTCAACCTGCTTTATGTTGCGTTGAAAAGACAACTAAATCATCAATAAAACATGGAGGCGATGATTCCTGTAAAGAAAAAACAAAAAAGAAAAAGAAGCCATCTGTGTTTCATGTCTTTAAAGATGTTTAATTCAGGAGCAGAAAACACTGTTGTGTCTGCTACAGAATTTATGAAACTACGTGTAATTTGATTCCCATAAAAGTCTATTTATTCTGCTCTTCTCTGTTCCCTAAGGTCACCCTGCTGTCTTTCAGACCCATAAAATATGGATGTTCAAATCCTGCAAACATATACGGTGCATGACCCGTATTCCCTCTGCATGTAGAATGTTCACCTTTTGCTGAATAATTGATGGCAGTATTTGTGTTGCTGCACCTTCGTGCACCTCTCAGTGGAAGCTTCAACCAAAATGTTTGAGTGTTTTTTTATGTTTGTTTTTTTTATTGAAAAGATGAATCCTCACGGCAGTTTCTCAACACTGAACAGCAGCGGAAATATTGTAACTGGAACCCAGCTATGATCATGGGCTGGAGCTGAACAGTCACAGACAGTGGACAGTGAGGAGGTGGAGGAAATTAGGTCTGACCTCTGTCCTCCAACCTGTAATACTCAGTGGAAATCATATTGATCTGCTAACAGCTCCAGTGGCTTGTTAAGGCATGACATTCTCCACCCATCCCCTTTTATCATCCCAGTACAGCCACAGCCAAGGTTGGAGAAGGGGGATATCCTGGTAGACCCACAGAGTTCGTGGTGTCTCCGTTCCTTTCATTTAACAGAGTGAGACAATACTGTTTTATATTGTCCATAAGTCTCAGAATTAAAATAAATTCAGCTTCATTTATATAGCATTAATTCACATTTCAAGGTACATTTACAGACAGTATTGCAATTATAATCCAGTTTAAAAAAAGGGGTTATGGTTTATTTTAGCTTAATTTATTATAATAATACTAATTATAGTATAATGTTATAATTATACACTACCGTTCAAAAGTTTGGGGTCACTTTGTCATGGGATTCCATAGGGAAGTGACCCCAAACTTTTGAACGGTAGTGTATAACTTACAAGTGGAAAAAATTTTAGTTA
>JBAFTB010000027.1:3978641-3988972 GCA_037177355.1 Melanotaenia trifasciata
GGTCAGAGGAGAATGGGCAGACTGGTTGGAGATGATAGAAAGACAACAGGAAGTCAAATAAGCACTGGTTCCAACCAGCTCAGTAGGATGCTGTACTTCACTGGTACAGCATCCTGAAGTGGAGATGTTCAAGCTTGGACCGCCAACTGGAGAAGCTGGAACTGGTGTTGAAGTGCCTTAAATCTCTGTTCCTGGTGTTCAGTTACCTTCTTTTGCCTTACCTCTTGGGCCTCGAGCTATATTAGCCTGAAGAATTGAAACTATGTCTGACATCGTTGGCTCCTTATCATCTTCACCCTCAGTCCTCTCAACCACTCCAGAAGCCCCATTCTCTTTCTCCTCTTCATCAGCTTGCTTCTCCTGGAAAGCTGCTTTCTATTTTCCCTCCACCCTGCATGTTGTCTTCACTGACAGAGGAAGAAAACTCCAAAAATAAGCCACAAATGGAGAAAAGAAAAGAAAATGAAAAACTGTGTCCTCTACTGGATGATCCCACCACTGCCACCAATTGTCAGCACCACTTTTCAGTTATCCCCAAGTGTGTTTTTCCACAGTGGGATTAAACATAAAACCAAGATTTATTTCTTATCAGCAATATTTTAAGCTACATATTACAGTTATGATGAAGTTAAATATTACACGCTGACTCAGGATGCAGTTTTTCCTCTATGAAGCTTCTCTCTCCTTAACAACAGCAGGGTTCTCTTCTTAACGGAGTACCTTCGTATTGCCCGAATGCTTCAATAAGAACCTCTCGCTATAATCGGGTAAAATAACTAGGTTTTTGTAAGCGGTTGCCATGGTGACTCCAAGGTTTGGGGCTCTATTGGTGATGCCTTTATGTTGTGGTTCCTAACTCTGGGTAAAGATACTCAGCTGTTCTGGAGCCGAACACCTGGAGTTGCTCAGGTCAGAGTGAGTTAATCCAAAGTTTCTGACTAGACTCAGCTGAACCTCCTTTCTAGAACAGGGCCCTGGAGCAAGTGTAAGGTCATTGTTATTGTTCACAGCATGTATAAAAGCTTTTATTCACACTGACATTATTTAATAAGACAGAAAATACTCACCCAGCCGGCTGGCTTTACAAGGTGAGATCAGTTTTGAACCCTGTCTGAATTACAGCCATTGCATCAGCTGCGGGAGCTTTGTTAGAGCTCATTTCCTGAGCAAACGCTGACCTTGATGCTCTGTTTACAGGCTAAAACTACTCAGCTCTGCCCTCCATTATGTCCACAGGGGCAACATAAAGAGGCAGAGAAACATGATTGTGTACATGAAGATAACCTGACATGTAACACAGCAAAGTTATAGTGAGGAGAAGAACTGCAGAAGGAAATGAAGCCATAACTAAAGACACGATATATATATTCTTCTGTATGAATCTACATTTAATGGGTAGAAGATAAATGACTGCAAACCAATGGGTATTATGTTAGGGTTAGCACAGTGGCCCCCATTTTTACTGACAACATCAATGTCAACCCTCCCCTGATCCCACTACCACATGCAGCCCGATTCTTACAAAGAAACAGATGAAGGTAGGCAACTTTCTGCAGAGACGATTGCTACAAACCTCCAAACTTAATGTGGCCTTTAGATCAGCTCAAGAACAGTACGAAGACAGCTTCATGGATTGGGTTTCCAAGGCCGAGCAGCTGCATCCAAGTCATACATCACCAGAAGCAAAGCAAAGCGTTGGAAGCAGTGGTGAAGACAACGCCGCCACTGGACTCTGGATCAGTGGAGATATACAGTATATATAACCGATATGATCCATATTAGTTTGATTCACAATAATTGTTCACATAACACAATTCCTAAAGTAATGACCTAGTTAAGGAACCCTACAGACTGCATCAGATCTTGTCTTTGATTCAGTCTATCCTGAGCTGCATGGACTGAAAAATGCAATGGTTTCAACTGAAGAGAAGAGATATTTAAAAGTAATGATTGAGGTAAACTTGTTATGATCTGTGTGGTTTTAGCTTGGTTTTATGTTCATATAGGTTCATTGTCTTGTCTGGATTCCTGTTTTGTTTTGTTCATTCCCCTTGCGTACTGTTTGCTGTTCTGCTTCCTGTCCGTTAGTACACCTGGGCTGATTTGCTCATCTGCTTCACCTGCTCCTCATTAGTTATCCTCAATATACCCTCACCTTCTGTTACTCATTGTCAGATCATCCGTCGTGTTTCCTTGTCGTGTCTCCTTTGTTTCGTTCATGTGGTTCTTTATTAAATGCTTTATTCCTGCACCTGTCTGCCTCCTACCTTTTCTGTCATGACAACACGATGGAAAATACAAGGATTTTGGTGTTATAATGTTGTGTAGGGTAAAGCATAACAAACTACTTGTGCTAGGGAAGCACACACACACACAAAAAAACAACTAAGAGAGATGGGTATTAGAATGTAAAGAGAGGCCAGTGTACCCAGAGGCATGGAGGGGTACGTAGGACAGCAACCCAGCAGCAGGATTGCTATCTGCTCCTTTCTGCAAGGAGGAGCAATGCCAGAACCCTACAAAATAACCTCCAGCAGCCAGTAATGTATGTTTTTGCTCATACTGTCAGAAACAGACTCCATGAGGTTGCATGAGGGATTGGATTGGCAGATTTGCAGATTTGCAGATTGGCCATTGGCGACCGGTGCTCTACAAGTCATGAAGAACATTCTGCTGCCTGCAACATCCACCTTTGTGTGCTGACCAGAGGTACACTGACTCCCATTAGGTACCTGGAAGAGACATTGGTGGCATTGATGCCAGCCACCTTAACGAGCTTTAACAAGAGCTCAGGTGTGTCATGACTCTCAACGGTGATCGTAGACTATACAAACAAAAATCTCCCTCCTTCTTCAGGTGTTAGTCAGAACTCAAAAAGCTATTTTTGAATGAGAGTGAAATGGATTCAAAACACCCAGCTGACTTAGCGCCTTGTCTTTCTAAGATGGCATGACCTGGATGAATGGGAACCTTCTTTCACATGGTACAACTGTGAAAGTTTCATAAATGAAGGAAATGCATTAGGAGTGATAGAAGAGCCGAGTACTAAAACAACATGGGGTACATAAAAACTGAAATGTTTGTAGGAAGCTTGACAAGTAAGTTTAAGTAAGTTGTGAAATTTGCTCAATTTTTTTCTGCATGAGTTCAGCAGATCATGGATCTGTAGCCAGAGAGAGAGCAGAAAGAGTTCAAGATAGGACAATACTGGAAGGGATTATACTCTATACTGAAACAAGAAGGAGAGTGTCTGTTCAATCAGAGATAATGAAGCAAAGAACCGTAGAGAGCAAAAACGTGAGGGGTGTGCCATGATAAGGATAAAGGTTTTCTATTTTATTCATGGTGAATGTGATAAACTATTCAGCACAAACAAGAATACAAAGAGGATTCAGATTAAAGGAACAGCAGCAGAAAAACATGTTGGTGTTAAAGGTTTGGCTCCATAGTTATTACTGCATGGTGGTTCTTCATATTGCAGCTGAATCCTAGAAGTCTCATCGGTAACGAGGAGTCACTTATAATTTTATTTTAAAATCTGCAAGCTAGTACAGTGCTATGTGGAAAGAGAAAAGGTGGGGTTGTGGTTAAATACATAATGCAGAGCATGATCATGCCTAACACTACAGAGGAGTTGTATCTAAGACCAGGCTTTAATTTAAACAGAAACCAGTTATGCTGGTGAACAGTGATGTATTGATTTTTCCAAGCAGCTTACGCAGATGAAATACCAAATAGGAGTCACCATCAAAGTATTCCTCAGCTATTCACTCCGTGTTTTTGTGCTATTAAAGTCACTGCTCGACTTTGAAATTGGATTATTATGGTATTTGCTGCGACAAGAGCCAGTGTAACAGTGGTAGAGACTTATAGGATCAACAACTTAGTGAATTTCACAGGAAATGAAAGAAAATACCGCCAGCATCGTGTCTTATGTAATAAAACTTCTATCTTGTCTTTAGAAAGCTGTGAAATGACAAGGAAAGCACTGGGTCCATAATGAAGCCTGCAGACATGCTTTCTAAACTAAAACTCTCACTAAAGATGTGAGAAGCAGGTAAACATCACCAACTATTGTTTAGTGAAACAAGTGAAAGCAAATATGTCCATGAGTGTCATTAATACTACTTTCTAGTATCTGGTGCAAACAGTTATATGCTCCAAACCACGATGGTATAAAGTTACAGCAGTTTTTTAGACTTTTGTCTGCTGGTTTGGAAGCTGTGCTGCTTTAGTGATTTCTCTTTATACTTTATACTACATTTTATAATATCTGTTATAATAAAATTCCATACCAATAGGAGAGTTTTTGAGCTTCCCAAGACCCAGCTAATGCCTGAAATATGATGCCAAATCCCTGACAGGTTGAAGAAATTCTGTAGATTTTGAGGAGAAGCAAGGCGTAGGGAGAGGTGGAGGAAGTTTAAACAATAACTTCTCTCTATCATCATGGAGGAATGAGAGATCACTTGGAAATAAAGACGCAAAGCTTGGAGATATATCAAGAGCACAGCAGGGATATAAGGAATGCAGTATTCAGTGTTTTGAGACACAACTGCAGGAGGACATATCAGACTCCATTGCCTCTATCTGCCTGGCTGTACAAGCAGCCAGAGACATTCAGTGTAGTGGCACAAGGTTGACATATTGCTAGACTTGTTGAAAAAGTGGTTACATAATCCTGGATATAGCTGTGAAGGACAGAATCTGTGCCTCGAACACTGAACTGAACCGCTAGCTGTGCATTTCTATCCATAATAATATAGAAAGAATTCACCCAACTATATTTCAGCCACATTTTTACACTTCGCTACGCTTTCATACATCATCAGCTGCTCCACCAGATGAAATAAAATATTGGATTTATTCTATTAAGATGCAAGAGATGCATAACGCGCAGCTCACAGTCCAAAGTCTGGTACACCTATTGTTACGCAGCAGCCTGTGACCAAAAGGACTTTGAGGATGTGGTCTCAGAAAGCTGAAGAAACTCTGAAGAAGTGCAAGGTAACGTTCCAGTCCTAAAGTTTTCCCTATCCAAAGCCTTTTTGGATAGGGAAAACTTTTGTTTTTTTACACCAGGACTTCTACAACAAACAAAAGACTATCGCATGTGGCCTTCCTTATTACAAAATAATGCAGTTTTGTTGGCAGTAGTCCTCCCTTAATTTAGCAAAAAAAAAAGGAACTATATTCCATCCAAAATTTATTTGTATTGTTGCACTTCGACCACCAAAACTGTGGTGTTTGGCATTTTGTGCTCCACAAAAACCCCATCTCTAGACCATTTAACCATAAGAAACTGCCACTAAAACAGCCATGTAAACATGAGCCAGCTCATTACTGCACACCCCCCACACATAGAGGCAGTCCTGGTAAGAGCCATGGTGTCCAAGTTTTTCCTTAATCTTGATTTGATGACCTTCCCTCAAACCCCATGATGCCGTTCGGCAGTGAGGGAAATCATCGAGAAAATCTAACCCCAACATTTAAACATTTAATGTGCCATTCCAACCATATATATGAGATTTCAAAAGCTTGAAATGACTGCAAATGACAAAAAGTATCTAAAATGAAGTACTATTTATACACATTGCAATGTTGACAACAGCTTGGTTGCATTAACTGAAAAGTATATCAGCTTGTGTCATCCCCACAGGGCCAGTGAGGCACTTCTCCAAGTCTGAAATAACCAGCGACCTGAAAAAAACAAAGAAACTCAGTGAAGAATCTATAATAACTTATTCTTTTATTTTCAAACTTTCCTTAGCTGCTCAGAACTAAAACAACACTTTCAAGATTTTCAAGCTACAAGATGTTAAAGTGTTATAGTTGGTGGGATTAAACAGGTTAAGGACGGGCTTCATCCTACACAGAGCCACACTGTTGTGGTAACACACTCAGCTCAAGGTTTTTGCTTATTAATGTGTCTGTTTGACCAAGCCTTACAACCAGTATATCCTCTCCCCCACTGTCTCCAGTAGCATCTTATTCTCAGGAAGCTCCTGGTTTGCGTTGATGTTGCCTGGAAAACATTATAAATTTTATTCTATTTATTCAGCTTCATTTAAATCTGAAGCAAGCTGGCTCATATTCTGCTCCTCGCAGTTAGTTTGATCCTGTTAAAACCAGCGCCACATACGTGTCAGTGTCTATGGATGCATTAAACTGTCTTTTTTTCCATGGAGTTTCCTCATATTTCACTCTGTTACATCACAGCAGCCTTTAAAGCCACCATGCTCAGTTTGTATGCATATAGTTAATTAAACATCAGCAGTAATCTTTATTGCATACAGTTTATCCAGCTCATGTAAAAAAGGGAAAAAAATCCACACTTAACAGAAAATGTTCTGCATCAGTCTCCATCTTATTAAATAAATTTTTTACCATGTTGACATAAAACAGTTTCAGATACATACAGACCAACCAAAATTGGACCTTTGGCTTTGTTTATGAGATTTTTTAAACTTCTCTGGCTCATCTCTGCAGGGCTTTGTTCATGCTGCTATATAAACTGTTTAAAACCTAATCAATAAATGTAATAAAAACTAAATAGGAGTTTATTGTGTCTGATCGCTGGTGAATTCTGGTCATTTAAACAGACTGAGTTTAACATAGATTAAATAAATGGATGTAAATAAGATGCAGTTTATGGTTCTGTAAGAAGTAAACAAGTATAATGTGATTTCTAAGGAAGTGGCATATCTGCTCACCATATAAGAGATTTATCCACAGTTCATTTTTACCGACTGGTACCTTTCAGAGCAGAGAGATGATCACATCCAGCACCACTTCCAGACAGAAACTGTCAGACTCGATAATTAAACTGTTATTAACAAGTGGTAACCTCCGACGGTCAAATGTGAAGCCTATGCAGAAGTGCAAAGATTTGCATTTCACCCCTCATCCACTAAGGGCTGGCTCCAAAACAGAGCAAATCCCCATAGACTCCACAGCAGAAATAAACATGTTTAAAGCCTGGTACAAAAATCCATTTTAGGATTAAAAGGTCGAGTTTACCTTCATGACACCTGTGAGGGGGTGAATTTTTTCTAACTCATCCATTTGGATGTTATTTAATCTTGAAATTCGGCATAATTAGGAGTGTGTCCTTTTGATTGACAGGTATCCAGTATCCACAGAGAGTGAAGCACAAACATGGTTTTTAGCGGGCTAACAGCGCGCCTTAGCTTTAGCCCACCTACCTCCGTTAGCTGGTTAGCTACCATTAGCTCCGGGTTAGCTCGGTTAGCTCTTGGCGTGACGCTGCCAAGATGGCGATGGTGGGAACGCCCAATGAGCTTCAGTTCATCTCTCCAGAAACCTATGGGTGCTCTGTCCATCTTTTATGTACAATCTATGGTTGTTAAACAGCAGTTCAGCATGGTAATCTTTAACCTCTCCTATGCTCTAATGTTTTTTGGTAAAAAAAGAAAATCACAGGTATTGATTATTACTTATTATACTAAATCCTGATCTTTTTCTTACAAGTTCCTGCTTATAACTTATAAAATAACGTATAAAATATATGATTTATGTTCCAAACTGAGCAGGAAAACAATCCCAACCTTCTTCAGAAAAAAAGCTGTTTGTTTGTGCTGCAGCCATACTGACACAAACACGTCTGTGTCTGCTGGAAAGAGACAGACGGAGACAAGAGACTTCCGTAATCCAGCGGTATTAAAACAACCTGCAGGGGAGGATGGCTGTGATTAAATTTGTTAGTCTGCAACACAGCCTTTACATTTTGTTAGTAACCCAATTTCGCCTGGGTCTGCTGGGGCCATCACTCCCTCCACTGCTGCCGTACAGCCCGCCATCATAAATCATCTTTGCTGTTTCGTCTGGCGACGGGGCAGCAGGGCAAAATATCATCTGGCTCTGACCTCCACGTCCTACATGCTGCGGTTTCCATCAGAGACACAATCCCTCCCCATGCTTCTCTCACCACGCTCTACACTATAGATCTGAATCTTTACTGTTTCCCAGCTGCTTGCTGATTAACAGCAATGTGCAGGCTGTAGAAATGAACAGGAGACAAAACAACATAATATTTACAACACTATATTTTATTATGATTTTATAATAAATCTGAGGGTTAATTCACCTCATGTGTACAAGTTCCACTGTGTGTTCTTTGGTGATGCACACACTACACTAAATTTAATTAAATAAGAAACTCTCTGCAGATGTTCCTAATATGTAAAATATGCAAAAATGATTGGATGTTGTGCAAAATGTAATTAAAACAGAATGCAATAATTTCCAACTCTCATGACCGTTTATTCCCAATAGAACATAAAGAACATATGAAGTTGGAACAGCAGCAAGGAAAGGCTGAAAAGTAATTGGCACAAATAAAGATAAAAACTGGAAGAGCAACTGACAGCTAATTAGGTTAATTAGAAACAAGTCAGTCACATGACTGGTTTAAAAGGAGCATTTCAGAGATGCAGAGTCTCTCAGATGTAAAGCTGGAAGTGAAATATACCTTTAAATATTTTCAGTAGTACTGCCCCAAAACTTGAAAAAAGGACATTTTAACTTGATATTTTTCTATGAAACATAGCCTACATGTTGTTAGCCTCATAACATAATTGCAGAAGTCATATTTTAAGGTTTTATAGGCATTGATGGACTCAAAGTGTGTACTGGGAGGAGTAAATTTCAACTCGTCAAGTAAGACTGCTGCCGATATGATACCACAAGTTTGATGGTTTTTCCCTCAGACAGACGATTATTCATGGCTGTTTTAATTTTGTTCTGAAGGCTGAACTCCCACACTGCTGTCACACTGGAGACCAGATTTAACCATCACCAGCCAGGTAACATTTCTCCCAGGGGAAATCATCAGGGGTTGACAGAACTCCTGACCCACTTCATCGACAGCAAATCCTGCAGCTCCTGTTGCACTAAAGGCACCATCTTCTTATAACCTGCAGCGGTAACAGACACAGAATTCTTAAAAATCTGTGCTTTTCATCATTTGAACTTGGACTTTAGCGACTAGTGGTCTGAACATACACAGATAAGCATTTCCCACATGGCCCTTGTATGTATAGTTAGCTTTTGCATTGAAATTTAAATAGGTACAACAAAATAAGACCCAAATTCTCACAAGATTCACCTCAAAATTAGTAGAAAATTACCCCCAAATGATTCATTTTTAATAAGTATGTAAAGTCTGTTTTTTTCTTTTCCTTTTTTCTTTGTGGGATGAGCAGCAGAGTTGAGTATGTGGGTTGGGCCCATGTAGGCAGTTCTCAGTTTTTAGCAGCATAAGAAAAGCGACATTTTGGATCCGGAGTTGGAGATTTCAAAACACACGAAAGACCACTGTTTTGTATCCCTGCCTGCAAGGTAAGAGGTACCAGGTCAGAAAATAATATGACCATCAGGGAGAATCAAATTTGTGATGTGAGGAGAGCAAGTAAAGAAAAGAGGGCTTGTAAATCCAGTCCTCGGGGGGGGGCAGTGTGCTGCAGGATACAGATGCTCCCCTGATCAAGCTAGTTGTCAAGTTCCAAAGAATGAGCCTTTAATTTGTGTTGGGTGTGTTGAAGCAGGGAAACATCTAAAACCTGCAGGACAGTGGCCTTCGAGACCAGAATTAGAGATCCCTGACTTATGAAACTTGGGTCTCAGCTTTGTAAAGCTGGATCTGCAACAGTGTTTCTAAAACACACCAGTACCATGAGCTGCTGCTGCCAGTAGAAGAGTTTTTTTTTTTTTTTTTTCAGTGTTATTACTGAGATGGATGTGCATCCAATTTATTTGGCAGAGCCAGGCCGCTAACGCAGAGATGGAAGCTTCAAAATATAGAAGGAAATTACGCAACATTCAGAAATGGTGCAGGTGATCCAGCCCAGTCAGAGGATGGACAGCAACACTGAAGTCTTCATTTAAACTTCATTTAGACTGTGGAATAATCCCTATCCCCGACTCATTCAGCATCCATCTTGCATCCTACCTGTACTGGAAACTCACTCCAGCCAGTAAAACATCAACTTATCTTGACTCTTGTCTTATTTCTTGCTCAACCTCTTTCTCTCTTCCTCCGATAATGTCCTGCTGTGCTTCATTGCTGGTGGACATGGTGTACGTTCAAAACGGTGTGTTTATATCCACTTACTAGCATTTGAAGCTCTGCGTAGTTTTAAGGTGGGTACGTTACGTAGTGGGACTTAAGCAGAAGTGAACAGCACTGTGGGAAACCCTGCCGGCCCCAGATGTAATCTGGGCTTAAACCAGAAAGATTTAGGCCCAGAATACATCTGTGATATGTTCAGAGAATATAAACCTAGCAGAGCTCTTAGATCCAAAGACTCTGG
>JBAFTB010000027.1:4007149-4019651 GCA_037177355.1 Melanotaenia trifasciata
CAAAGGTGTCAGCCAAAAGGAAAACAAGAGAAGAGGCTCAGTTTTTTTTTTTGAAAGAGGTTAAATTTTCACGAACAAATAGAGACCTTTTTTTTTTTTTTTTTTTTTTTTTAACTTTCCACTTCCTTTTTTTCTCTTGTTCATAAATACATTTCAGGATGGGGTGTCGATTTCTGTGCCCCAGTTAGGTCAGGAGAGATAGGAAGGATCATGAAAAGATCAAGTTCCATTGTTGCTTCTATTTTCCTGTCGTGTTTTTATGGCACAAAAGCCTCCACAAAGGCGCATTTGCCCATGTAGTAATAAAAGACTATTAACAGTCGTTCACTGTTTGCTTCCGCTTTTGGTAAAACCTTCCATGAAGCGCTGCTTCAAAAAGAGTTATTAGTAAAGTAACATTCATTTAGAATCTTTATCCACAAGTTTATGTTCCATTTATACTTTTTATACTTTTCAAGAAGGCATGGTAACAAAATAACATCTGCTTTGACTTTGGAGTCTGTGCTTTACACAGTCAGTCTCTTAAATTTGCCTGGTGTTGGTCGCAACTGAACCCGGCGCTGCCCTGTCCCAGCTGAGCTATACCCGTGT
Organism: Melanotaenia trifasciata; assembly: GCA_037177355.1. Taxonomy (NCBI): domain Eukaryota; kingdom Metazoa; phylum Chordata; class Actinopteri; order Atheriniformes; family Melanotaeniidae; genus Melanotaenia; species Melanotaenia trifasciata. The sequence goes on from JBAFTB010000027.1 coordinate 4,007,741, forward strand.
GGTGGAGTGGCCGTGGGGCAGGTTGGTACTGTTCTGACTGCCACCAAAAGTGTTGAAGTTGTGCAGAGGCTGCATGCCAGCCAGAGAGTTGGGGATCATGGTGATGGTGCTGGGAGTCATCAGGGGTATGTCGTCGGGCGACCGGCGCAAAGTAAGGGTGTAATCAGGGGGGCAGGTGAGTCGCAGCGTGTCATGGGTCTGGAGCGACTCGCACTCGTGGTGGTGCTCATGTTCCAGCTGCTGTTGCTTCATCTGCAGCGACATCAGCTCCTCGCTCTGCAGGTGGGCCACATCATTGGCTGTGGACGGAGCATTAGCCGGAGTGGAGTTGCGTTGCGGGGTTGGGATGCGGCGGTTGGACTCGTGCCGCCGTTTGTCTTTCTTGTAGTAGAGTGCTGCGAATGCCAGGATGTTCAGAAAGAGCAATGATGCTCCCACAGCGATGGTGACGCTGAGCTCTGTGGAGTAGTCTCGCTTGGTCTCAATCATCACGGTTGACTCGTCGGTCAGGTCACCACTCTTGCGCTGATCTGTGGTTTGTTTGGTGTTGACGGAGGAAACCCCCGGGTGGCGTGTGGTGGATGGCCAGTTTTTACCTGGGAAGCGTTTGGTGTAAGGGTAGGGTGTGGTGTCTTGTGGTGGTATCTTGGTAGTGGTGGATACATACTGAAAAAACTCATTTATGTTGTGAAGATGTGGAACCAATTCCAGCCAGAACGCAACTTTTGTAGCTCGGTAGTGGTCTCGGACTCGAGGCTTTAGGCCAATGTGGAGATAGAGCTGGTCTTTGGGGTTGTACTTGGTCCAGGCTACTTCCTCGAAGCGGTTAGGCTTTGTATGGATGAACTTTGTATCTTGTGGAACTGGCTGATTTGGATCCCTGAGAAAAGAAAATACAATCAAAGTTATAAAGATAAAAATGAATGCAGGCCTTTTTATGGAACAAATTACCTCTGTAGGTGTGTGAAAACATTCTGTGACATCTGTTTTGTCTGTACAAAATCTTAGGACACATTCACACTGGAGCTCTTGTTTCGCTTTAAACAAACGCTGGTCTGTTTCCACAGCTAGTACGGTTTGCTTGGAGCTGTTTGAACATGCATTCACACTCTGGTGGAACCAAAAAGTTAAAATATGCTCTGCTTGACAACCACAGGTCTTGGTTCACTTCCAAGACCATCGGGTGAAGCAACGAGATGAAGAATGTGTCCTTGCACAACATGCTAAGTAACTTACTATCTCCTGTTGTTTATACTGAACACCAAACTATAAAAAGGAAACACCAAGACTGCATACATTTATTGTTGCTCTATTGTTTATTTGTGATGAATTAGCTGTTTTTGGTCTTGGCCTAGCAGTGAGTCTGATTTTGTTCTTTTTTCTTCTTGGTCTGTGGTCGTTTCATGGAATATTGCCCGCTAAAGAGCAATAGTGCCCCCTAGTGTTGTAGCTGTGTAACATTGTTCATGCAGTTTGGTTTGTTTGAGTAAGGTGCATTGTGAAAGCAAACCAAACCAAACAAAGGTTAAAAATTTTTTGGGAATTCTCCGCCAAGTCGAACCAATCCCTCGGGTTAGTGTGAATGCAGCCTAACTGTTGTATTTGACACTACTGACCAGAAAATATCTAATCAGGATGAAGGGCTCTGTTTTGGACTGGTTTAGATCATGTTTATTCCAGTTTGTAACTGCCATGTCCTTTACATGAACCCATCTTAGTTATGGTATTTAACAGGGTTTTCATCTTAGCCCACCTTTGTTGTCACCTCCTCAGGGCAACATCATCAGAAAACATGACAACCATTTCACTGTTATGTTGATGATACCCAACTCACTTTATCAATAAAATCTGAAGAAACAAATCAGTTATTTAAATTACAGGCTTGTCTCTGAGACATGAAGATCTGAGTGAGCTGGAATTTTCTTCTAAATTCAACAAAATCTGATTTTATAAGCATTAGAGCTTTTTTATCAGCATGTGTACTTTCTTTGGAAGACATTACATTGGATTGTCAAATGACACTGGTCCATCTATGACCAGGACATAGCTTTTTGCCCATATTAAACAAGTGTCTAGAGCAGTTTTCTGTCATTCATTGGATATTGCCAAGATCTGGAATAGTGAAAACTTGTCAATGAAATTCTCTCATAGAGGCTTGATTACTGTAATCCCTTTTTAGTTTGTTATCCAAATACTTCCCCTGAAAACCTTTCAGTTTATCTAAAAAAGTCATACTAGTACAGTCAAGTTTGATCATATATCTCTGGTTTTAGCCTCCCTTCACGGCTCCCTGTGAAATTTAGAGTGGAATATATAATCCTTTTTCTTGCCCTTTATTAAAATCAAAATCAAATGTAATTTTATTTATATTGCGCTTTTCATACCAAACAGCAGTATAGAGTGCTTCACATAATGGCAGTGCTTAACTATTAAATTAAAATAATTTCAACATCAAATAAAAAATTCATATTAAATTTTAATTCAAATTTAAAATTCAAAACACACACCTAATCATTCATTATATTTCACACACTAATATGCATGAAGCACACTGGATGTCACCCCACTCATGACCACAGAGGACACCACCACAGGAAAAAAAAAACAAGGAGTAAAGGGCTTTATTAAATGAAAACCATTTACTCCACAAACTGTTGGTGGAGGATGACGACATCATCTCTGCAGCTCAGAAGGATTATGTTTTCCTTTTTTAATATATTCAAAACTGTACAAAATCAGTGTTGAATGGGCCCAAGGCAGAACTGGTAGCTGCATGAACTGAACTGTGAGGCAAAACCTTGAATAAATAAACATTTCTTCAAGATCCTCTTGAGCTGCAGTCTTTCCTGACTTTGTATAAGGCTTACTAAGGTTTATTGAAGTCTGGCCAGTTGTGCACATTTATCTGATGTAAAACCGAAACAGAGCCATGAGTATTGGACAAGACCTCTACTGGATCTTTTTCAATGATATGCTCAGCTGTAACATTAATATTGTGTTCATTCTTTGTTTTTGTTTGTTCCAGTGCATTCACATCAATCTCACTCCAAGCAAATATAAGGCTGCAATTCAGCAAACAGCAGATCTGTAAACCGGACAAACCCGAGCCAAACCACTGGTTCTCTTTCTTGGGTTTAATCATTGAGTGTGCAGCACTTGCTGGTTCCTGCAGGATGTCAAAGGAATCAGATTAGCTAAAACTCCTGCAGAGGCCACACTTCTGCTGTTATTGTTAGCAAGGCTTTTAACGAGGCACAAAAGAGGAGCAAACCCAAGAAAAAGAAGTCTGTTGGGAGATGGAGCTGACCCATGAGTTTGGAAACAAAGCATTTAGCTGTTGCACTAATTGTTCAGAGCAAATGAGGCCAAACAGTTGATTTAAATCTGTAAATCTTCACAGCCCTGCAGCCTGCTGCAGTCTGTTACAAAGACTTCCAATTTACTGTATTATATTGACTGTTTTCAGATGACTTCATTAGCTTTTTCTACATTTTAACATGTCAACAGCTCCACCTGACCAAGTCCTCTTGTTAGAGATTCTGGAAACAGCATAAGAGGGAGGTTTGCCCTCCAGCTGGTGGCTACATATGGAGCATCGCTGTGCATGTGGTGGGATTTTACTTAAGGTCTGTCATCTTAGTTCTAACATATGTTGGAGGAGCACACTCATCCAACACTGAATCTGCTATAGTTATAAAAAGAAAGGAGGATGAAGGCCTTCCATGCCCAAACTGTTAAATACCTGCTTTAGTTCCATATGTTTTCATCATGCATGCAGCCTGTTGCTAAGAATAGTCACTTTGCCACAGGTTGGATTATTACATAAATCTTGGTTTGGCAGGTGAATATAAACTGAGAATTTAAAGTGGTGCAACACACATGTTTTATACCATCAGCTGAGCTGTAAATTATGACAGCTGAGCAGCTTTTAATGAATAAAGCAGATTCTAATGACTACTTAGAGTCAAATATCCAGCTCAGAAAAGAACTTTGTTCATTAACGCTTAAACTTGGTATCAGTGACTGATCTGAGCTGATTATATACATTCATCCTCTTTCATCCATCCATCTTCTGCTGTTTAGCTGAGGTCGGGTCACAGGGCAAGCAAGAAATGAAGCCCAGACTTCCTTTTCCCCGAATCAGCTGAGAGACATATCCTTGCTTGAGGCATCCTCCCGGTAGGATATGGGCATCAAGGAGGAAATCTTCCTTGACGCCACTTCCTCTGGCTCCTCTTGATGTGAAGGAGAATCCTTATGAACCCTTTCTGGATGACTGAACTTCTTGTTCTATCTCTAAGGGAATTCTAACCCCTCTGTTCCACTGAATGTGGAAGCACTGTGGAGTGGCGTCACCAAGCTTTTTGCCTGGAACTACGTCACACCAGGAGCGTTCAGAGCAGAGCAGCAAAGCAGCTCTGTGCTGCTTCCACATTCAGTGGAACTTAAAGGAAAGAGTTTGAATAAAGGTGACTGGCCTTTCTTTTGGCACTTTAAAACATGACTCCACTCATCATAAAGGTCCCCTCAGTTCTAAACTGACTGGTGAGGAGTTCCAGGCTTATCAGCTGTAGTTTGATCCTTACACTTGAGCGTCACTGAAGGGATCATACGATTTTCACATATGACTTGCACATGTTTCACATGAAGTCCAGTGCAGTGAGGAGTGTACAGACCTCTACATAGGAGAAACGAAACAACCAAATATGTGTTTCACATGTTTTTATATGTGGTTCACATCTGAATCATATTAAAAATGTTACAAAACCACATCTGCATGAACATGTGAAGCACATGCAGTCCACACACATATGATCCACATAAACATCACATGGTCTTCACATGTCGATCAAATGAAAACATTTCAAAACCCCATGTCTGCACATGTGGACCATGTGTGCTTCACATGTGCAATAACTTGTGGTCCACATGTGCAAATGTTCTTCACATAAGGATCACCTGACAATGTTCCAAAACAATGTTTGCACATGGTTCACATGTACATGAACATGTGCTTCACATGTGGTTCACAAACATGTGATCCACATAAGCTTCAACTGCTCTTCACATCTGGATCACATAAAAATGTTCCAAAACCACATGTTTGTACTTGTGGTCCACATGTGCATGTACATGAGGAGCATATGTGGAACACTGAGACACCCTGAGCGGACACTACACCCTTGTCCAGCTGAGGACCATAGTCTTGGTATTCATGCACCAGGCATTCTTAGAACCAGCCTCTAGCTGAGGATCAGACTGCCAAGGCCCCACCACCACCCAGCTCACACTGCACTTGACCTTCTTGGCCCCTTCAACGGGTGGTGAGTCCATGGGGGACCCATGTTGCCCCTTTGAGCTGTGCCCGACCAGGCCATAGAATGAGCCTACACCCAAGGCCTGATGCCACAGGGGTGGCCCAGTCACCTGCGTCCAGGCAGGATAGGGAAACCCATTGTTTTTCTCTGTCTGACCTCTGTCTGATTCCTCACTTAGGACCTGTTTAGGTGACCCTACCAGAGGCACAAATCCTCAAACAACTGAGCTCCTTGGGCCACTGGGACACACGAACCCCTCCACATTGTTAAGGTGTTGTGCTTGTGGAGGTGTAAAACAAAGCAAATCATTGGAGAGGAGCTTTTGTAACATATTCAGAAGTCTTGATTTCTCCAATTTGTGTAATGACTGTGTGGTTTTTGAGACAATGTAATCATTTATGAGAAAAAAAGAGTCCCAATTCACCAAATGCTAGCTTGAAGAACACCATAACGTTCCTCCCTGTCCTTCAGTTTTCTAAAAAAAAAAAAAAAAAAAACACTGCTGAGATCACTTCTAAAGCAGACTAGCTCATACTGTACATTATCATAAACTCACAGTGCGGTGTGCACACTGAAGACTCACTATAGGAAAGTTCGTCTTGCTGAGTCCCAGTGATGAATTTGCTTTCAGTAGAAGCTTTATTGGAAGAACACTGAGAAAGCAGCAACAGAAAAACAAGCTTTCCCAAAATATCTGTAAGGAAGCCAAGCCCCCGCTGAGCAGGCGTCATCTGAATGGAAGCCAAGCAGCGGGTGAGGGAGTAAACGCTGCAGCCTCTGATACTGATCAAGACTTTATTTATCCCCCTTAAGTGAATTTTCAGTGTGACTGGTCTGCAAACACCCTGATACCTAGTCTCAAGGTGTGTGAAGCAAAAAAAGGCAAAAAAAAAAAACGTGATCCAAATATAAACATCAAGCAAATCCTTTCATCAAAGCCTGCACTGCAGCATCACCAGGGGGGGATTATTAACCTCTGCTTCATCTCTTTGACTTGCAGGTTTATCGGGGAATTGCTATTCACAGCAAAACTTTTGTTGATACTTCAAATCTATTGTTCTGCAAACATTAATGTCAAATTCCATTGAAAGAAAGAGACTTAAAGGACTAAAGCTAAACATTATTATATTTATAATGGGTTTTTCATTCCCTTTGCCTTTTCAGTGCTATTACACATTCAGCAGCCACCCATCAGCTCCACCTGTTCAGTTGTTTGTTAACACAAATATCTAATCAGTCAATCACTGGACAGCAACTAAATACATCTGATCATGTAGACATGGTGGAGACGACTTGCTGAAGTTCAAACTGAGCATCAGAATGAGGAAGAAAAGGAATTTAAGCATTTCAGAAACTGCTGATCTACTGGGATTTTCACACACAGCCATCTCTAGGGTTTACAGAGAATGGTCTGAAGTAGAGAAAATATCCATTGAGCAGCAGTTGTCTGGACCAGAATGTCTTGTTGATGTCAAACGTAAGAGGAGAATGGGCAGACTGGTTGGAGATGATAGAAAGACAACAGGAAGTCAGATAAACACTGTTTCCAGCCAAAGTCTGCAGAACAGCATCTCTAAACACACAACACGTCCAACCTTGAAGCAGATGGGCTACAGCAGCAGAAGACCACACCGGGTTCCTCCTGTCAGCTAAGAACAGGAAACTGAGACTACAATTCACACACACTCACCAACACTGGACAATAGAAGATGGAGAAACGTTGCTGGTTTGATGAGTCTCCATTTCAGCTCCACATTTAGATGTTAGGCTTATAATTTGGTGGAAAACAAACATGGATCCATCCTGCCTTGGATCAACACTTCAGACTGCTGGTGGTGTAATGGTGTGAGGATATTTTTTTGGGCCTCTTAGTACCAACGTGGCCTAGTTTAACCACCACAGCCTACCTGAGTTTTGTTGCTGACCATGTCCATACCTTTATGACCACAGTGTAGCATCTTCTGATGCTACTTCCAGGGATGTGGTGGAACAGGATATTCAAAAGAGGCAAAAAGGGCTGCAACCTGGTACTAGAATAGTGTATCAAAGAATGTGCCCACTGAATTTAGTTGTAGCCAAGTAGCCAAGATTGGTTTCTACAACTTTTTATGTGGAACACTAATTTCATTGGTCTACCATTTTTCTAGTAGTGTGTCCTGTAAGTCAGAAGAACATTTTACAGATATGCTAACCAGGTTAGAAAAGAAGTCCTAAAGTGTAAATCTGATTTTTCTCCTGCAGTCATTCAGGTTCTTCTTAAGAATAAATAACACATATAAAAAACTTACCCTGTTTTGGCAAAATTAGTCCAGTAGGTCATGACAACGGCACTCAGCATCACATCGTTCTTAGAGAAGTTGCAGTTGAATAGATCTGTGGGTCCAATCATCGGGATCCCAAACACGTATGGTACCTCATCGCCGTGAGCAGAATCAGCCCAGCTGGGCTTCATGTCGCTTTGACAGTGATGGTAGAAAGCATAGAAGTAGGTAGGTGAGCCATACTGGGCGTGAAGGTCAGCAGTGGCCACTGCTGGCGCCACCCACTGGTGGTCAGTAAAAAGCGCCACCAGGGTCTTGCGTCGGGTTTCTGGGTTCTCCTTGTCTGCCCAATCAGTGTACATGAACTTGATGGTCTCACGCAAGGTGTCCTTGCCCTCTGGGTAACCATAGAGATGGTCCACAAAGTCTGATACAGCAAAATCAAAATCATTAGCAGACACTCCATCCTCACTGTCCACAATACCATCTACAAACTTAAAGCCTTCGCCCTGATTGACCCCCAACATGATGTCATAATTCAGGAACTCCCCTTGCTCCATGAGGATCTGAGGGTCGTCTGGGATTACATCACCATCAATCACAGGCCCAAAGGCGATGTGGTACTTTGCAGGTGTGATGTACTGCTCGATCAGCTCCTTGTAGTTCTTCTTCTGCAGGCACTCCACCAGATCGATGGTGTCCAGCATGTTGCAGCCCACCTTCTCAGCCAGAGACCGGGTGTATTTTGCCGGTTGGTAATTGACGGCCCAGCTGGACAGAGCCGTACCACTCTGAATGATGGCTTTCTGGAACAGATCTGCGATTAGAACTGGTATTAGTAAAAGAAAATCCACACTTTGTCATGAACAACTATTTAGCCACACATTGGAAATGTTTCAGGTTTTAATTGTCATGCAACGAAGATCAGGAATACCGATCAGTCTGGAGACTCTGGAGAAGGTTAACATGCAGCTTCTTAGATACCATCTAATCTAATCTGATGTACAAGTGTACATATATGTACATGTACATATTGTATTAATTTTCTAAAAAAGGACTATTCTGAACCACATTGGGCAGCTCATGAGGTTTGTAGAGGTGATTTAACGTACTATTACTATTGGGGGAAAAAGGAAAAAAATATATATCTGGGAGTGTAAAACAAATAAATGAAGTATTTTTAGTGGATATTACAGAATTAAAGTGAAAAAGTTAAATATTAAAATTGTATAATACTATCTAATAATGTAAATTATTCATCCATCCATCCATTATGTATACTGCTTTGTCCATTAAGGGTCACGGGTAAGCTGGAGCCTTACCCAGCATTTACCAGGTGAGTGGCAGGTACACCTGGACAGGTTACCAGTCCATCGCAGGGCATCATGTCCATTAAAATAACATAAATGATTTATATTAAAAATAATGTAGGTTAAATTACATGAAAATAAAATAAAAAAATATAGGAAAAGAATGGTAAAATGAGACTAACAAGCAAAAGTAAATTAATATTATTAAAAATGAAAGGATTATTATTATTATTATACAAACAATATCAGATTAAACCATCATCATCATTAAAAACAAATATTCTTTTTTATCATATTTTACTCTGCAAAGCATCTTTATACATTAACTCATCACAGAAAGTGACTGTATGTAAAGTAAGTGGTGCTAATGTTTAGTTAAATGAACTTAACACGGTCAATATGAGCAAATATAGACGTTACGTTTCTGAGTAATAACTACGTTTCATGTCCCTGATGAATGACTGAGTGAATAATTGAAGGACAAACTGGAAGATAAACAACGCTGCTTTCTGTTTATATCAACAACACTGCAGGCGCTTTCCTCATGCTGGAATATTGTTAGTACGGCTTCATGAGCTGCCAATCAGCAAGTAGGTCACAATACACAAGGAACATTGGAATTATTTGTATTTGCTTATTTATTTTTTTCTTCCAGCGAGCTCTATTTATACTGCTGCAAACACGCAGCGGTGGTGACTCAACCAGGACGACTTGAAAAGTATGTTTTCAGCACACAGCAGGCTTTGTCTCCCACAAGTTATCTGCATCTGAGATTTTCCTGCAGCTGCTCTCAGTCGGATGTGGAGCATCAGTTAAAGCTCACATGTTCATTTCAAACCCGAACGGAGAGAGTGACGGAGAGGTTTTATGAGCCTGCAAGCTGATGATGCTGCTGTTTTCATGGCAGATTTACAACGCAGCTCCTACCGTCGGAGGCAAGCCACATCACCTTTACTGGTGATGTATTACCCACCAAATAAAGGATTCTTGGCAGGACGCGGGTGTTTGTTTACTATCTCAGCCATGATTGCTGCTCCTTCAGAACAACAGGACTTTTATCTAAATGTAAAGTAAGCTATTTGTGCGCTTGCAACTACATGATGCAGAAAAATGAAACAGAAGAGAGAAGACTGCAACAAAGGACCAAAAAACTATTGTTCTCTTTGATCTCCCTCTAAAAAAACTCCTGTTCTCCTTGATTGCCTATAAAATACATCCAACAGACTCCTGGCAGCTTGATCACAACGGTGATTTGGTGTGAAGGTAAATATTCACCAAGTCTGAGATGAAGGAAACATTGCTTGCAGGATTATTTTATTTTATTTTGATTTAGATTATTTTATTTTGATCCCTTAGGTTAATAAATTTATTTGGATAATGTACAGTATTGTGCTGTCCCTCAAAAAATGATTTGCATTAGTACGTCTTTTCTTTTCCTTTTATCTTTTCTTCTTTTCCCATTTATTTCATTTAATCTTATTTAATTCAGTTTAATTTAATCAACCCAACAGATTTCTGATAAGCCGACAGAAAATTTAAACAAAGCTAACATTAAAATAAATAAATAAATAAAAATGATTGTCTATAGGGAATTTAATTTAATTTAATTTAATTTAATTTAATTTAATTTAATTTAATTTAATTTAATTTAATTTAATTTAATTTAATTTAGCCAATAGTTTGAAATATTTATAGTTGGGAAGGTGAATTTTTCAATAAGTATTTAATTCAGCCCAAGAGTTCTGCATAAAAAAAAATATTTTATTTTATCTTGTTTTATTTTATTTTATTTGTCCTTCCGAGAATATCTCAGCCTCTGACCTTTCATGTACAAAATGTTCCTGACTTAGAGATAAGCTTGGAGATATTTCTCCCTCTCTCTGCAGATGAAAAGCCAGCCTGGCTGTCAGCAGGAAGACGTACGTACCTTCTGAGTAATGCGAGAGGGTGAGCAGGCTGACGCACGATGCTCCGGCACCAGAGCCAAAAATGGTCACTCTCTTTGGGTCTCCTTTGAAGGCCTGGATGTTTTCTTTGATCCACCTGAGAGCCTGAATCTGATCCAGCAGACCGTAGTTGCCCTTGGCCGCCTGGTCTCCTGTGCTCAGAAAACCTGGACAAGAGAAAATGGACGTCAGCTTTGGTCTGGAACCATGTTTGGCTTCAAACTGCGTAACTGCCCCACTGCTCTGGAATAACATTCACCTAAACACTCGTCATTCAACCCAAACACACACATGAATAAAACGTATTTTGACATTTTGCAACCATTCAAACGGACATAAAAGGTTCACGTTTCAACCAGACATTTAGAGAAAAACTGAACCTCTTCAACCCCGGAATGTGGTTTCTTCATCGGATAAAAACCTAGAACTGTCTTCACTTGGTTCTACATGGAAACAATTCTCATTCACACCCATCATAGACAGAAAGTGAGGTGGAAGAAAAAGCTGTGAGACATGAAGGTCATGTGGAAAACCTTCCAGATTGTATCAGTGAAGGATAATAAATGTGATCCAAACCAGTCTGTGTACTTCCAGGCAGTTTGATCTAGTCACTGAAACAAAAATAAAAATAAAAACTTGATTTTTCTTATTTTGTTTTCCTAAAACAAAATTAAACAAATCAGATAATGAAACATTCTCTGATTTGTGATAAGAACAAAATGGACAAGGACCACCTAGATGTGTTTTCCGGTTATCTGAGACGAGGTTAAAGCCAGCAGGTGCAGCTGTTTTGGACATAGTAAAATTACTGAGTCTAATTATGCAAATGTACATTTGTCTCTCTTTCTGTTATCCTACCATCTCTCCATCACTTAGGATGACATTAACTTGGCTCCCGGTGCAACAGTAAGGTTCTTTGGACCAGCGTTTGTGCTTTGACTAACTTATAAAACAGGTTTCTAGGACCACCTTCTTTCATTTAGGTAACATGAGGAATTCTGTGTGTGTGTGTGCGTGGTTGTTTGTCTCTATCTGTGTTGGCCCTGCGACAGACTGGTGACCTGTCCAGGGTGTAC
>JBAFTB010000027.1:4094439-4115511 GCA_037177355.1 Melanotaenia trifasciata
GGATGGATGGATGGATGGATGGATGGATGGATGGATGGATGGATGGATGGATGGATGGATGGATGGATGGACAGACGAACAGACAGACAGACGGATGGCTCTCCAGTTTTGTTCTGAATTGGGTTGAATCCTGCTTAAAAGACAGGGACAGCTGCCTAATATCTGGATTTATTTCTGTTCAATAAAAAAAATTCTGAACCAAAGTTTAACATGTTTGTGATATCCATCAGAAATTGATGGCCTTATTGAGTCATGTCTCAAATGTCTTCTCAGACGGTTCATTTTTAGCCGACCTCCTTCACATCTTTTGATGAAATTAGACTGATGTTAGATTGTTCCCTTATTTGAGTTTTTGTCTGAGAAAAGAGGAGAATAAATGCAAAATTCTGACTTCCAGCTGAGCAGAGCTCAACAGTATAACTTAGAAATCTTCAGAGTTAACAATTTTTTTTCTCTATTTTTTTTTCTTAAGGAACGTGTTTCCATGGTAACTCTGGCTGATGCCATGTCATATTATAAAGTCATGTCCATAAATGATGATAAATTTGTGGATATAAAAGTAAAACACAGCACTCCAGTTTTGATTGAAATTCTACTGTGACTGCTGTGAAACTGGAAAATGCTCAGCTGCACTTGTTTTTCCATCAAGCTTCAGTAAAAGTGAATGTGAGATTTCTCCAGTTTTATCTTCTTTTCATTGGCTCCCTGTTAAACCCAGAACAGAATAGAAAGTTCTTGTCCTCAAACATAAAGCTCTATTGAAGCTTTAAGATCTCATAGTTTCATATTTTCCCATCAGAGCTTCACTCTCAGACTGCAGGTTTACTTGTGGTTTCCTGGAGGTTTTAAAAGTAGAACGGGGGGCAGAACCTTCAGTTATCAGACCCCTCTTTGTGCAACCAGCTCTCAGTTTTATTCAGGAAGCAGACACCCTCTCTACCTTAAAGATCAGGCTTCAGATTTCCTCTCTGATAAATCTTATAGTAGGTCTGGCCTGGTGACCCTTATCCATCTCTTTAGTTCTGCTGCTGTAGGCTGAGGCTGCAGGGGGACGTCCCATGATGCCATGGGCTCCTCTCTGCTCTCTTTACTCTCCATATATAAATGTAAAATGTTGTTTTCATTAAATAAAAGAGAAGATTTAAGGCAGCCGGTTTATGACTTGGTTTACATGGACAGAGTTATTAAAATGTATTTTTTATTTGGATTATAATTGGGCTAAAATGAATTGGATTAAACTGGACTGTAACTTTCAAATTGCCTTGATATGTTGCCCCAAATTAGCACTGTACAAATAAAACTCAACTAAACTGAACTGATAGAGAGAAAATATTCATACACAAGCAATCAACTCTGATTCCTTATAACAAACAGCCTCGGTTTTATGATAATTAATCAAACACACATAAAAGCAGGTGAAATCAATAAAGTGCTAAAGCAAATGTAAACTCATCCCTCCATTGTTTTCTACTCCGCATCTATTAGAGGATTATCTGTAAGGTTATAATACTCCACATACACGAAAAAGAAGATGCCATTAAGAAAAGAAGATGCCATTAAAAGCACACAAAACTAAAAGAAGGATTTCATTTCTTTAAGTACCAATGAGCAGCAAAAATACATGTATGAAACAAGCACCTACCATCTTCAGTTGGGACATAGATGTTCAGGTAAAGGCAGTCTTCGCTTTGCTCCTGGACGTAGGTAACTACTGTATCCAAGTTGGCGGTGAACCACACAGGGAGCATATCATTGAGTAAAAAGCGGTCCTCCAAGAACTGAGGACAAACCGGAGCATAGTGAGTGGCATTCCTGATGCCTGGCCAGGACATGGGCGGCTCCGGTGGCTGGAACCTTCGCTCCTCCGTTGGGGCCAGTGCATATGGAATTCCCAAATACTGCTCCACTGGCCCTAGGATCTCATTGGGTAATGTAACCTTCACTCCACGCAATTTTCCATAATTTGTTGTGACCACGGGATGTTGCTGAACTTGAATAGCGGCCACACAGATGGACACCAGCCCCATCCATAGCAGAAAGGTGGCCTTGGCCATGGAGTGACACATCCATGAAGCGTTAACGATGGCGGTCATGCTCCCGATGTGCTTAGCCTGGAAAGTTGTGTTTATGGTCCACGTTTGGGTCCTCAGCTGCCCCTTGGCCTTTCCTCCAAGTTGTTTCTTGTTTCTCCTCAGGTTGAGAGCTGAGTTAAGGAGCTCCAGCCAAACAAAGCACCTTTCTCACAGCTCTCCATCTTCAGAGGGCACGCAGAGAGATCGGTGGCTGCTGTATGACTCTCCGGTCCAGGAGAAAGCCCAAAACACTGGAGGGAACCTGGGCTCTAGCTTGCTTAGATATCCTAAAAGAACAAGAGAGAAATCAGAGTTAATCCACTTTGGCAAGTCTTTATGTCATATTTTCAGACAACCAGACAACTCATAATCACACCTGCAGCAAATCCCAGAATCTCAGGTTTGGTTCAGGAATGATTTCTTTCAGACGAAATTAGTCTTAAGGCCCACTTACGCTCCACGCAGAAGACGGATACACAGACAGAGGGACAGTTTCGTCCGTCTTCTGTTTCATTTATGCATGTAATTTGTTCCGTTTTCAGGGAGCTTAGCTATCCGTCGCTTAACGCAGAAGACGGAGCAATACCACCGGAAATCATGGGTGCAGAAGAATAGCTGACATGCAATCAGCAAAAGAAAAAAAAACAGAGTAGAAGAAGAGGATCAGGAAGGGAACAAAGAAGCAGAAGAAGACTGGGTGGATGGAAACAACTTTATAGTGACGCATCTGAAAGTGACGTCAGCTCGCAGGAGTAAACGCTGAACTCAGCACTGCCCGCTAGTGGAGGAATTGACTTAATAACCATGACAACACAAAACACGCATGCAAATATGAGGATGGCGACATATGACAATGTTTGAAATGGACGTTGCTATTATTGTACGTAAGGGAGCATAAATGGGCCTTTACAAGTTCATTTCTGAAGCCAGCAACACAGTAATTGTACAAATAGAAATGAGTTGCAAAACACAAGACAACTAATCGGAACAGTTAAGTAACATGACATGGGTATAAAAGGAGCATTTCAGAGAGGCAGAGCCTCTAAGATGTAAAGAGGGACAGAGGTTCACTAATCTGATACTGCCTTAAAATTTTTGTAACATTCAGAAAATCATTAAATTATAGAAGTGATAGGTTTTGTACACTGCATCTTTTAACCTTCAATCAAGAGGCCTCAGGAAACTTCCAGAAATCCCTTTTTTGTGAACACAGTTCACCCTGAAATCCATAAACGCAGGTTAAAGCTCTATCATGCAAAGAAGAAGCCAGCGCTGTCTTCTCTGGACCAAAGCTCATTTAAAATGGTCTGAGGCAAAGTGGAAAACTGGATGAAAATGTGAAATAGTTTCTGGAAAGCACAGACGGCATGTCCTGCAGACTAAAGAGAAGAGGGAGCATCCAGCTTGTTATCAGTGGACAGGCGAACAGCCTGCATCTCTGATGGTACGGGGTTGCATTAGTGCCTATGGCGTGGGCAGTTTCCACATCTGTGAAGCTCCATCAATCTTTAAAAGTACAGGTTTTACAGCAACATCTGCTTCCATCCAGACAACGTCTCTTTCAGTCCAGACCAAATACAAAACATCTGGAGCATCATGGAAGCAGAAATCCAGCAACCAAGGTTCAGTTGTTAATTAAAAAGAAGAGGAGATGCTACACAATGCTGAACATCACCCTGGAACTAAACATGTTGCTGCCAATGGATTCACTATCAGCTCATATTTTCCATCAAATGGTAAAATGTCTCAGTTTAATCATCTGAGATGTTGTTAATGTTCTGCTGGGAATAAAATAGAAGTTGATGAGATTTGAAAATATTGTATTCTGTCCTTATTTATATTTTACACAGCAGCCCAACATTTTGGAATAGAGATTGTCATATAAATGACTATTTTTGTATTTCTGTAAAATAAATAGATGCCTGTGGATCCCTGAGACCTGTTAAAATATGCAGACACCTCATTCTCAGACTCCTCATTGAGCACATCTTGGAAATCTTTCTGAAAGAGAAATCTGTGCTGTGGGTTTGGAGGCATCTCATGGACATTTGTGTGAAAACCAGATGGCATAAAACATATTAAATAAATTTTCAGCTATAGGTTTCCACCTCATTTCATAACTTGAGGTCTTGAGACATTTTTAATAATATATTTTGCATATTTTAAGTGGTTTGGTTGAAGGAAATCACATGCCTGACTGCTCCAATCCAAAAATATTGGTTAATTACCATCTTAGTCTGTGTGCCATTGAAAGTCAAGCCAAATCAATTATTAAATCTCACGCTGACCAGCGCTGACTCCCATCTGGTATCAAATATAAATGAAAAGACTGCACAACTGAGTGAGCAGTGCTCTGCTAACGGGGTCAAAGTGTACACACATCTTTGCGTGTAAGGTTTTTAAAGTTAATAGCATTCCAACATGAGGAGGAAGCTGAGCAGGGATTTGTCATGAGGGAAAAGATAAGCTCTGAACCTCAACCTGTGTCCGGTAATAATAACTGTCTGCCTTTTAAGCAGGAAAAACTTCATTATGCAACACAAACTATGGATTATATATATGCATGTGTCACAATTCATAGCTGACTTCAGGTGAGGACTTCAGGTGTGTGCCAGATGGAAAGATTTAAGAAAGAACGGGATCATAAATCATTCAGTTTCCGATTAACCCAACAAAAACAAACTGAATGACTGTCCAACTGAGGAGACACTACAATGATGATCCGGTCCAAAAGAAAGGAAACCCAAGAGTATTTATACTGAGGGAGCAAATGACTAAATGCAGACCAGGTGTGTAAATCAAAAACCTAGTTGGTCAAGTCAGACTGGAATAAAACAGATGAACAAAAGTAAAGCTGGCTACATGAAAAAGTCAAATCAAAAGCTTAAATTATTAACATTACACAACACTAATTAATCCAAGAAACAAAAGAAGACTAAAGCAGACCATACCCAAATAGCAGAGACATTTGGGCCAAATCTGGGTTCCTATTGTGGGTCACATGCGGTCTAGATGTGCGGAGCCGTGCACCTTCTTTTGAGGAACTGTATCTCCATAAGGTTTAGTAATAATGGTCCCATTATTTTAGCAATGCCTTTTTTATGTTTATTTTACTAAATAATCAAATATAAAGACACAAAAAAGGTAAATCCAAAAGAGTAATCTGCAGGCCCAGGCAGGAAAAAAATCTTTGGCCCATTTGGCCAGCATCTGCTGTTTTGATAGGACAATGTTTGGCCATGACTGGCGGTGTTGACGCTATGTAAGTGTGGCTGCCAAAACCCAACCACACAACTAACTGATGTGGCCCCTATTTGGCACTGAATTACGGAATTGATACTATTAATTGTGGCTGCAGAAACTAAGCCTCATCACCACCAGATGAAGCCCAGAAATCAGCCAAAAGAACACATTCAGCCTTGACCATGTTAATGCTATGTGTGTGGCTGCCAAAACTTAACCACATGACCACCACACCACATAAGGAGGGTTTCCTATATTATGACCACTTCTGGCCCACAAAATACTAGAAGTAATCCATGTCCAGGCCAACAAATGACATCTGGACCGCATGTGGCCTACAGGAGATTTGCCATAATCCAAGGCTGGCAACTTACATCTGGTCAACACAACACTTGCCAGTGCCATTACTGAGCCATGAGAAGCAAAGTAGCCTGGCTTCAACCCATACATGTCTGATATCTGGGTTATAACAGGTCAGTTGGGTGTGTGATAGGGTTTTGGATGCCAAGTTTTCACCAAGTCCATGCTGTGTGAGAATGTTGTAAGTTATGGTTGATTAAGGACCGTGAGAACATTTCACCACCAAACGGCCGACGTCCACAGAAGTTGTTTTTATGGCTAAATTAGGTAAGTATGTTAAAACCAGTGTAGACCAGTGTTAACCTGAGTTAGGCACAGTTACTGACTTTGGGGCTAAATCTGATCAATGTGCCTTTCATACTGTCTGCTGCAGGTGCCACTCTAACTCCTCATCATGACCACATACGACCCAACTTCAATACGACTGAATTCTTCTTTTAAAACAGAAAATACCAACGGCGATCAAAAATTTTCTAAAAGTAAATGGGTGTCAAATAATGTCATGAGGCAAAATGTGAAATAAAGAATTAAGTGTGTTCGTCACGAGTAAGGAATTTCTACAAGCAGTTGAAGGTGATGCTAACATTTGTACATGTCTTTTCTCTGAAAGATTTTCTACATTGTTTAAGGACTCTAGTGAAGACGATACACACTTTTCATTTTAACATAGTGTCCTGTAAGAAAGGAGGGACTTAAGTCAGAAATTACTTCAGTCCTAAATGTATGCCCTAAATTTGCTACTAATTTAAAGTGTTTTTGATATTAAGTTTATTTACTTGACATTACAGAAAATAGGTCACTTATTAATAGGAGTGCTGTTGGCCTTTAAAACTCCAGCAGTCCATAAAGTCATGGTTGGACTCATTGTTAATGGAGCGGCTCCATGAAGTGACACCAGCTTTAGAACTGAGCTGTTTGTTTATCGATTAAGTTGACAGTGAAGTGGCATCAGACTGCTGAATTCTGCTGAATGCACAAGCACACATTTCCATTATTTCTGAGACTTAGATTAGTTTTTGATCGTTATACACGACTCATCATTGTTCATTCTCTGTGCTATTGGAATAAAGATGTTTTAGATTCAATCTCTACCTGCCTAGAGTCATGTTGGTCCCCCTGTTGTTGCCAAAAAACTCTGACCCATTGAGACATGAACTCCACTAGATCCCTGAAGGTGTGCAGTGATGTTGGCCAGTATGTTGCAAGGTGGGGCCTCTGTGGATTGGACTTGTTTGTCCAGCACATCCCTCAGATGCTCAGTTCCATTGAGATCTTGGGAGTTTGCAGTCCAAATCAACACCTCATTTTTTACTTTGACACATGGCCCATTATCCTGCTGACAGAGGCCACAGCCATTAGGGATTACCAATCCCATGAAATGATGTATGTGGTCTGCAACAATTGGGTAGGTGCTCTCTATTAAAGTCCACATGGATGGTCTGATCCAAAGTTTCCCAGCAAAACACTGCCCAAAGCATCACAATGTTTCTGCCACCTTGCTTCCAGTAGTGCATCCTGGTGTCATGTGAACACTACTTGGTGGTCCAGTTCAGATTCTCATGTGCCCATTGTTGGCACTTTCAGCAGTGGTCAGGGATCAGTATGGGTATCCGGACTGCTCTGCGGTTATGCAACCCTATGCGCAACAAACTATATTCACTGTGTGTTCGGACACGCTTTCAGTCAGAACCACCCATTTGAGCTACAGTACAGGTTGGACCACGCAGCCCAGCCTTCTCTCTCATGCACATCATGATCCTTGACGACTCATCATGACCCTTTAGGTCATCTTCAGGTCATCACTGTTCCTTCCTTGAACCTTTTGATAGACACCAACAAGCCAGTAACATCCCACAAGAGCTGTAGTTTTGGCAATCACAAACTTGCTCAAATCCTTACACTTGCCTTACTTTCCTACTGATAACATTCTTTTTGAGGACAAAATGTTCACTTTCTGCCTAATATGTCCCACCCACCACCGGTGCCATGATGAAGAGATAACCGGTTTAATATATGACATTTGTATAACTTTTTTGTACATTTAAATAATGATGTAGCAACATGAAGAAACTGGACCCATCTGAGGAGTAACTTTGCACATGCCTTGACACCTAGGACATCTCACCCAACCCCCAATCATACGAAGTGGGGGATAGAAAATGCACGGACGGAACAAATATCAAAGCAGAGCTAGAAAGTCAAATTAAATTGTCCTGTTTTTAAAGTATAAAGAAGAGATACAAATAAATTACCAGTTGGTGTTAACTGTTACCTGGTTTTGGTATTTTTTAAATTTATTTCAAACAATTAACACACATGCACATATGTACATATTCATTGATTTTCCCCGTTTGACAAAGGATAACACCATACTAACATGGTGTCAGTGATTCCATGAACACAGATGCTGCTCATTAACAGCAACAAAATCATTTCTAAACATTGATGTTTGCTGTAAAATACGCTTTCGGTCTCATTTTGTGAACATTAAGGTCTAAACTTTGAGCAACAGTTGAAAATAAACACTATTGTGTGACAATAGTGTGACTATAATAACACATGAATATAATGAAAAAGACGACGATCTGCGGTTTTTCGTCTTTTATTCTGCTAAAGACCACGCTCTTTTTATCAGTAAATCCTTATTTTCTTTCTTCTGTTTTACTGTGTCCGTGACTTACTGAACCTCCAAAAAGAGAACATAACAATATGTTTACTCATATTTACTCCGAGCCTCTACTTTCTGCTCTGCTTCCATTATCTTACATACTAACAAGTACAACTGGTTTCCAATGGACTATTTAACTCCGAACTGCTGTGGGTTTAACACCGCAAGGGTTCATTTAATGGCTTCGTTTGTTTACGATTTTAAAGCAATTATGATTAAACATTTTGTACCCTTTTACCTTTGACTGCAGGGATACTGAACTAAATCTTCAATTACTTATAAAACATACAAATATGTGCAGTTCTTTTGCACGTGTTGCCTTTAGCAGGTTGCTGTCATGAACACAGGTTGATGAATTATTGTTGGCGTCGTAATTTCCACCTTCACACAGCAAACAGATGAAATGAAATTACTGATTGACACAGTGAAGAATATTTGTAATAACTTGTTGTTTTATGATAAACTGCCCTTCATGTGGCCTGAAAGTGCATAGTGCTCATCAGCTCTCCTTGACAGCAGAACACTGAACACTCACTCCTAATGATTATATGAGATAAGTCGTATGAATGTCAATGAAGGCACTCCCTGTCATTTGCATTTCAATCACTCTGAAATGAGTCTGTCAGAGGAAAACTGTCCTCCCAACTACACAAGGTCACAGATATTTTCTACCTCTGCAGCCAATAATTAAGCACATGAACATGAAATTGGAAAACTGTGAAACATTTTTACTTTACTGCATGTTTCTTCATTGTCAGCATAGTCTCACTAAACCATTACTACTAGAAATTTAAATACTACATTGGACTCAAGATGACTTGATGAAGACCAAACTGAGCTTCAGAATGAGGACAAAAGGGATTTAAGTGACTTTGAACGTGGCATGGCTGTTGGTCTGAGTATTTACTGGGATTTCCACACACAAGCATCTCTAAGGTTTACAGAGAATGGTCTGAAGAAGAGGAAATATCCAGTGAGCAGCAGTTGTCTGGACCTGAATATCTTGTTGATGTCAGAGGTCAGAGGAGAATGGACAGGCTGGATGGAGAAAGTGGGACAACATTCTTCTCTTTAAGGTCCAGCTGCTGTTCCAGTTGTTTATGGACTGTCGATAGAAGAAGAGGGACTGCAGCACAGGCGCCCAGTTTATTTTAAAGTGCATCTAAACTTTACAAGTGCAGCTTGCTAGAAGCAGTTAAAGAATAATATTAATGTAAACGGTAATGCTGACTCAACAACCTTTACATAAGCATCTCATTCTTAGTTTATTCAGCCGAATTTTCAGAAGCAGTTTTTCTGGCTCTGGCTCAGGAAAGTGATTAACTGTTGTTTTCTTACCTTTAAACATGGAGCAGAATGCTAGAATCCCTCAGAGATCTGCAGCTAATTTATTGAATTTTTCTTTTTTTTCTCGGTTCTTCTCCTAAGACTGAGAATTTCATGCATGTTCTTTTTGTTGTTTTGGATGGAGCAAACGTTTGACGCATAGTTAATTCAGACACTTGTTTGACTGATGAGCATGTGACACTTCAAACAAATCCAAACCACAACAAGCTAAATTGATTCCAGTGCTGTTTAGCTCCTGTCCACAGGGAAGCCTCAGTCAACCACTTTTACATGTCAGCAGGATATAATGACAGGTGGCCTCAGATGCAGGAAGCAAATATTACACAGGCCTTAGGAGTATGTACTTATGTGGATAACAAGAGTAAATCTGATTTTTATTTTTACTGTAGACATTCTGAGCTGAGGATGAATCATATTCTTACTGCAAATGGTGTGTTCATGAAAGGCTTGGGAAGCAAAGATGCTCCGAGGATCTCCAAATGTATGTTATAATCATTTTAACTGTTTAAAAACAATACTCCTCAAAGAAGGATTGGAAGGGATTTGTTAATTTCTTCCTCTACTGTGCAGAAAATCATGAAAACATTTAGGCAATCTTTAGGAATTTCATTTTGTAAAGGACAAGGGAAGCAAGCCTGAGCTGGACACCCTTCAGACGCCACTGAATCAAGAGCTGTCATTCATACACCGCTGATAGAACCACATGAACAAGGGATTACTGTGGGAAACCTTTGTCAAGCTCTACAGTACAGAGTTAGATTGACAAATGTTACTTCAAACATTATTGTGTAAAAAAGAAGCCACATGTTAAGCTTGTATGGAGTTTCAGATGGCATGGCGTGTGGTCAGACCAATCAGTATTCCAGATCTTTTAGTTAAAAAAATGGAGTCCAAAACCATACAGATCATTAGAAAAGAGGATGATGATAAAAACAAGATACTCTCATAGTAATTCTCTTATGAACCTTTCATGAAACAAAAGGGTCTCAGACCTCATTGATAGAACATATCAATTAAAAGGAAGTGGCCATTCTTGCCCTGGATTCTGTTAATGACTCCAGTTTCCACCCTCTCCATTTGAACTTGAGAAAATAAATATATAATTTCCAAAGTGTTCAAAGTGTGCCAAGAAATGAAGTGTGTGCCAGTTTAAAGACGCACTATAGAATCTCTTTTGTCCGCTCCCTAACAGTTAATTCAGCATCTATCTTGAATCCTGTCTCTTCTCTGAGCTCTCTCCTGCCAATAAAAGTCAGTCTGATGTTGACTTTTGTCATATCTCTTGCTCTGTCTCTTTCTCTTTTTTTGCTCTCTGCCTCCAGTAATGTCCTGCTGCATTTCCTTGATGAAGCCGACGCGTGCAAATTCAAAATGGCTGGTGTGTTTATATCTGTTTGCTAATAGTGTGTAAAGCAAAACTCACATGAAATTCATTATGTACATTCCTGGAGCCGTCGTTGCTCTGCAGCGTCCCGAGTCTAAAAAACGTTTCTTTCCGTGATTTATATCACTTGACAGCAGCATTTTGCTTTATGGCACTGCGTCACATGCCAGCAACTGGATATCAACACACTGACTGTTTTGAACCTGACCATGGCTGATTTCATCAATGAAACGCACCATGACATTATTAGAGGAAGAGAGGAAAATAAAGGGAAAACAGAGTAACAGAGTCAACATCCAACTGACTGGAGAGAGATCAGAGAAGAGACGGGATGCAAGATGGACGCTAAATTAATGATTGTTGGGGGGATAAGTTCAACAGTGAGGCTTTAAAGCCTGGCAATATTTTAAAAAAACTCCTTTAGAAAAAACACAATTCCAAAATAAATGATTCCACAGTAATAAGGTGCATTATTCATGTTCTTGATAATGTATTCCCATTATTCCCATACGAGCCTCTTCAGTTTCATTCCTGCCTCGTATGATGCTCCAGATGTTAAATGCAATTAGGCCTGAGGTATCAGCTCATGTCATTCACATGTAACCCATCCGCTAACAGATAATCATCGTAAAAACATGCCTGCTAAACCACATCTGTCATCTCAGATGAATCATTTAGTTCAAAGATCTTTTAGAATTAGCTACAACAGTCACACAGCTCCTGCTGCTGCTGCATGTATGTATGTATTTGTGCCGATAGCCTGGACAGATCAGCAAACAGCTCCCTGCTTATCCTGCGTGTCACCGCTGAGCTGGTACATTGTGAAGGGACGCCTGAAGTGATGTTACAGCATTTTACATTTGCAACAACTTGTCATCTCTCCAATGAATAATTTGCTTTTGAGCATTTAAAACAGAGAAGTGATTTTTTTTTATCTTTTTTTACTTCTCTGCTTTTATCAAACATTATTTTCAGATAAAAGAACAAAGGCCTCAAACCAATTTTACTGCATGTACTTTTTTTTAAGAATATCTGATGTTATTTGAAACAGCAAGAGAAGTGGATTACAGATCAGTGTGTGTGTGTGTGTGTGTGTGCTGTTCATTTTGAGAGGGACAGTTTTATCCTGGATGAAGTGAAACGGTTTGAGAAAATTGAACAAAGATCTTCCAGGACAATCACAATCTGGGAAGGAAAAGAAGATTGAAAGAGGATGACTGTTTGATTTAATAAAAATAAAAATAAAAAAACTGCAGCACATTCACATTTCTTTTCTTTTTTTTTTCTTAGCATGTGCATAAGCATCGTCTCACACTGACATGTCATACCGGCCTGACTGTTTTCTGGTGTAATTCAGACATGTGTGTAAGAGAAAATACACATATCATCTTAAGATGTGAATAAAGGAAGAAAAATAGTAACGCTCGTTGTTTTTCCTCTGCTCCAGAAATATCCAGTATTGGCCCTCCTGCAGGTTTTAGATGTTTCCCTGCTCTAGCATACCCGAGCCAAATGTAATGGATCTCCTGAACACCCCAACACATTCCGCCCAAGCCTGCTAATTAATCTGAGTCAGGTGTGTTGAAGCAGGAAACATCTAAAACCTGCAGGACAGGAGCACTTGAAGACGAGAACTGCACCTCTTTGTGCCTGCTCCAAATGAAGGGTCAACCCTAAAGGTTTTTATCAAGTTCTGCGAAATCCCTATAAGGACCAGTTAAAGAGAATCAGGTGTTTTGAAGCATCAAAATATATAAAGAAACAGATTTCGCCTGGGTCATTTAGTTCATTTTTCCTTTTTTTTACCTTTATTTACAGCATTTAATGATCTAAGATTAGATTAGCCTTTATCGTAATTATACGCAGTACAATGAGATTCGAAAGAAGCAGTCGCAGGTATTTTTTTACCTAAGTAAAGAAAAAAAATGGACTGCTGTGATTGCCCTTCATCGTCAGGTCCTTTTACACATGTGCTGGCAACCTGGACATGTGAAGATGTTATGTTCAGTGATGAGTCCAGATTCTGCCTACAGCACTGGGATTGTAGGGCAGGAATCTCCAAGTCTGGTCTTTGTGAGCTACTGGCCTGCAGGTTTTAAATGTTTATCTACTAGAACACACCTCACTCAAATGAAAGCCTGTTAATGACCCAGTGATTTAAGTCAAGTGTGTTGCAACAGGGAAACATCTACAACCTGCAGGACAGGGGCCCTCGAGGACGGAGTTTGATAACCGTAGGATGAAGGTGTGGAGAAGATACGAAGCAGGCCAGACCACAACCAAAGTGAACACTTGTGGGATCAGCATGGGGGTCCTGTTGGTACCAGAGTGACCAACAAAACCACGGTGACTGACTTGCTACAGACGCTGGTTGAAGAACAGAAGCCAGCAGTGTGTGATCAGCATGAAGAGAAGGAACCAGGCTGGTTCTTCCACATGATGCTGAGGCCTCTGCTTCTTAATAAACAGTTAAATTACCGATATGTCTTTTTTTCTTCAGACATCAATGATCTAGTGACATCAAACACGAGCCAGTAGCAGAATAAATAGTTTTTCATGGCAACCTTCAAACTAAACTCTGCTCAGGATACATTTTCCTTACAAATATGGCTCTATTTCATAAACAGACTTAACATAAACACACATTTCCCTTACTTTTATGTAAGTTTATATGTTTATTTATTTATTTATGCACAACTTTAGGTGCACTTTCACACATTTTAACTGACAGTTATCTGCTGTTCTCTGCCTGAAAACGATCCCAGATATTTTTTCTGTTTTAAAATTATATGAGTTATTGTTGCTGCTACAAAGAGCTGTGCGTGTTTACTCCTCAGCTCACACACACTTCATGTTTTCATGCTTCTGTCTTCTTTGGCCCTCAGTGGGACCTAAAAAAACTTCATGTTTTACATTTTTAGACTCTGTCCTCTTCCTCCTTTTCTGTGCAGGTTTCTGCAGAATGCAAACAGAGGTAACATTTTAAAGCCTGTCTTCTCCTGCAGACGCTGTGACACTCAACACACACTTATTTTTTTTATGTATTCATTGGTGACTCTTTCCCCTCGCGAAGCCACATCCAGATATCCACACCACCATCTTGTGGCTGCTTGGGTCGAGATGCGCGCAGAGCGGTGCTGATGGAGGATGTCAGCCTGTACACACACACACAGCGACACACAAACATACGCACATGGGATGGTGACGTGTGTGAAATGTCTTTTAACGTGTTTGCTAACTAATAGGAATTGGTTCAGATTTCTGCTCCATCCTGGTGAAGCTGGTGGACGAGCTGTTGCTTTGGCACAGAGTTTGCTGTCGCAAGGCTTCCTGCTTGCACGCGGATGACAGTTCAACATTGAACGGCTCATTTGGTTCCAAAAAAGATAAATAAACAAACAAAAACAAGCATAAATAAATAAATAAATAAATAAATAAAATGCGTGCTATGGGCGGCGAGTTTTTTATGGGATGCGGGTTTGCATGAACCTCAGCTGCAGTCAGATGGAAGAGTCGCTCTGACGCGGACCGGTTCTGGTTCTGTCCCCCTCAGAAAATAATAATAGAAGACTTTTGCAGCTCAGACTCACCTCAGACTGGATCTCCACGGTCTCCCTGTCAGATCTTAGTCCTGAATTGGAGTCAATCTGCGCGCCACATGAAGAAAAAGAAAAAAAAAAAAAAAAAGAAAAGAAAAAAAATACACCATAAAGTCCAGGTCCAGTTCTCTGCGCCCCAAATCCAAAGTCCGGTCCGTGTGTGCGCAGCCCGACTATACGTCCTGTATCTGAGTGTTGAGCGTGTGTGTGTGCGTGTGTAGGTGTGTGTGTGTGTGTGTGTGGATGTGTGTGTGTTTCAGTGAGTCATTGCAGAGGCAGTGGGAACGCTGCTGAATCTAATTGCTCTCATAGCGCGAGTGTGTTGCGCGCACAAGATTAGTGATAGAGAAACCAGGTCTCTCTCTCTCTCTCTCTCTCTCTCTCTCTCTCTCTCTCTCTCTCTCTCTCCCTCTCTCTCTCTCTATTGGACTACACGGACTGAAATTTACTCAGCCTGCAGCCAATAGATTGCCGCATTCTCTCCATCACCCTTAACCAGCCGATGTGTTGTGGAGCACGCGACGTGGCACCAGCTGCTCTTCAAACATCAGAGCTCCTGTGCAACACCTCACTAATGCTCAGCAGCTTTTAAGGAGATGGGAGGAAAGAACAGGCTTGTTTTAGTTATTCCCGGTTGGTCAGGGTCACTCAGCAGCAACACGACAACAACCAGGAGAGAGAATAAAGAAAAAGAATGTAAATGTTGGTTAAACCACCAAGTAAAGGTGTGGATTTCTGTCTCTTTACAGGTGTTTAACAACATCTGGGAGATCTTGACTCTGCTGCAGCGGAGCCTCTGAATTATGCACTGATTCATTTATTGGTTTATTTAGTTGTTCAAAACGTCCTGAGATTGTTGAACTTCTTTAAGCAAAATGCTTAACATTTACCTTTTTATCTATTTGTTTATTTAGTTAGTAACTTGGTTAGTTATTAAGTTATATCAACATGTCCTTTTATTATTTTTATATTTGATATTTATTTAGTTACTCAATTAGTAATGAATTTAGTTAGTTAGTTAGTTAGTTAGTTAGTTAGTTAGTTAGTTAGTTAGTTAGTTAGTTAGTTAGTTAGTTAATTAGGAATTTGTTTATTTATTTATTTGAAACATGTGCACCATTAAAAGTAAATGTCTTGTTTACATTTATTTATTTATTTATTTCAAACAAATTTTTGGGTCATTAACTAACAACATTTACAGATAATCTTTTATAAAACATGTCCTGTGTTTATTTATTAAAATTCGTTCAGATATTTTTAGGTTGTTGGTTTGCTTTTATTTATTTATTTATTTATTTATTTAGTTATTTATTTATTTATTTATCAATTGAATAATTTATCCTAGTGGAATTGTGTCAGGTAGAGTTTATTTGTTTAGTCAGTCTTTAACCAGGAAAGTACCACCGAGAACTCAGACCTGACTAAGAAAAGCAGCCCTGCCCACAAACCAGAGACAATCCCAGTTAAACACACAGATAAAAGGAAAACCGACTAAATTAAACAAATTCAACCAGTATAAAAAAGAAAAAGCTACATATGAGTGGTGAGCTTCCTATGAAACAATTAAATAAAAACAGGTTTCTATCACCCAACAATAATCCAGGGTTGAAATGTTGTCAGGAGCTAAACTTAAAAGGTGTCACGCTCAGCTGGGCGAATCAGAAAGGAGGGAAAAGCTAAGCTACCTTAGTTTTCATGTGTGCATGTGTTCGTGTACACGTCGACAAAAAAAACCTTCAAGAGTCGCTGTGATCTCTGATAGATTGTTGTTTCACTCCTGGAATTTGCCCTGATTACAGGGAACTATTTTATCTTCTGGGTTTTGGAGCAATGACACACACTGTCCAGCTGCTGAAGATGTTGAATCACTACATTCTGAATACAGTCAAGTAAAATCTTCATCCCCCCTTTTTATAACACGTCATTCCAGCTGCAGACTTTCTACGCCTGAAAACATTTGTGCAACTTTGCTCTGAACAAATGGTGAGATTCTGAAGGTCAACTTCTCAGGGAGAGTGAATTCCTAAAAAAAAGCTCTGATTTTGCCCAATCTGCTTTTTCATTTAGGGAGATTAAGGAATGAAACAAACTTCCTGGTGCCTTGAAAACTTTTGATGAACCCGATTGGATAATAAAATTAATAGGGAACTAATCCATTTGAATTTTTTTAAAGATATAGTTCTGTTGTAGTGGGTTTTTAATGACATTTATATTGTTTTAATTTGACTGGATTTATTTGTTTACGTACCCTGGGACCTGATGGAAATTAGCCATTTTTCCGTGATTGGTTCCAGACAAATGAAACAATAAACCAACTTGAGGTCTTTTAGGGAACGTCTCTATGATCTAGATACTGGGATTTGGGTTCATTCTTGTAAGTAAACTTCTCTAGTTGACGTTGGATGGTACCTGCTGGTGTTCAGTAATCTTTACGGGTTAGGAATCTTTAATGAATCCTCAGCATCATGGACCATGTCTCTCATCGCCTGCATGCCACACTGACGGCCATAGACTGAGTGAGCTCCAGTGAACGAGGAGACTTAATAACTCCTCCCCGTTCAGCCGAAGGGAAACTTAAAAACTTTAAAAACTTACTGTAAAGAAGAACTGCAATATTTATCTGTATATACCTGTTCATAACCATAATTTATCTATTTATGTATCCGTTCAGAATCAGAACATTTGTAAAGTTTATGTTATGTGAAATATCCTTCATGTGCAGTATGTATCCTTATCTTATCTTGCTACTTAAGACACTTGATGGTTGTATTTGTATTTCTTCTTCTCTTTTACTGTTTAAACAGTTTTATTATTATTATTATTATTTTGTTATATTTTTCCTGTACTCTGGTACAGTTTCCTTCGGGATCAATAAAGTTGTTCCTATTCGTTAGCCCTGCCACAGATTGTCACTTAGATTGAGGTCTGGGCTTTGACTCCGCCCAGACCTTGATTTTAAGTGGTTTAAACCGTTCCAGCTTTTCTAGAGCAGCATGTTAAGGGTCCTGGTAGCTGAACCTCCATCCCAGACTTAAATCTCTGGAACACTCCAGAGAATTGCTTTATAATTTCCCTGTTTTTATCTCCATCCATCATGCGCTCAGTTCGGACCAATTTCCCCATAGCATGATTCTGCCACCACCATGCTTCGCTGTGGCGATGCAGTTCTTTAAATGATTAATGCCATAATGACCAAAAAAGTTCAGTTTTAGTCTCTTCTGACTAGATGACCTTCTTCCAGATGTTTGGAAAGTCTTCATGATGGCTTTTGCTGTCTTCAGTGTCTTTTTACTGGCCACTCCCCCATAAAGCCCAGCTCTGTGCAGCACAGCACAGCTGTCTGTAGATGGAAACAGCAGTCTATGTTTTAGTGTATTTAGTGTGTGTGAGGAACATCAGCAGGTAAAAAGGAATATATTTCTTTTTGCCAATAAAGTCAAAACAGTGTTGGAGTTTGATCTGATGGTTGTGAGGAGATCGTTCAATTCATGTACTTTAAACTGTGAAGGTGGTTCAATTGTGGTTTACATTTAACAGACCTAATGAATCAACCGGAAATAGAAATGGTGATCTTTTTTAAGAAAATCCACCTTTAAGAAGCATTTATAAGTTCACCCATTACAACTCCTCCCTGACTGTCTGCTGATCAACATCTTCATCCAGTTCAGAATAACTACAAATTATTTTTGTGATTAACATTTATCATGAATATAGGTCAGTGCATTCTATGTAATTCATAAGTTTTGTTTTACAAATCAAAGACATCCATACGTCTAAACGACAGAATAAATTTTCCCTTTAACAGCTTAGATTAAAATTTACATCGAAGCCTGGAAAGTGATTCTAAAGATTTCCAAGTTTCAGAAGGATTCCCCTCAATATCAAGGTCAGGCAGAATTCAGATAAGCATGAATTTAATCAGCACTTCTCATCGTGTTACATAAAACAAGCGTACAACAGGAATGAGCGGTGGAGTCAGAGTCTGAGGAAGAGGCAGGATGAGAGCAGCACAGAAGACAGGCCTCCCTTTGATATCCTCATCATTTATTCCCTCTCCCCACATCATAAGCCTCAGCAGTCGGGGGTGTCCTCCTCGCCTCTGAAGAATATATCAGCTTCAGTCGGCGGCTCGACCAGCACTGACTGGGTGACTTTCATGAGACTGATGAGGGTAAGTCACGGCTACCTTATTGAAGCCAAATCAAATGCTCAGCAGGATTACAGCTCCACCTGCAAGCCGCTCCGCTCCACCTCTGAAAATGACATACAGCCACTTGAATTAGCATGCAAGCTTCGTGGGGGAGCTAACACGGGTCATTTCTTCATCTAGTGTATAGCCAGTGTGGATATTTTAGATAAGAAATATTATTTACTCAAGCTGTATTCCAGATACTTGTTAAAAGGTTTAATATAATTCCCAAATAATGCAGTTTTAGAGAAGTTTTGGTCATTAAATACTGGATATAAAGTCTGACTTTGAGCTGTTTCAGTCTCGTTATTTAAAATGTGCTGAAATTAAAACTGCCCTCAACATTAACCCTCATGCCCTCCTCGGGACTTTTTTTTCAGCTTTCTTTCTCAGTGATCACTTTGGCCATGTTGTGGCTGATGGCATGATTTTTGCAATTACTCTTCTTTTTAGACATTTTCTTTTTATTTTTATTTCATGCATAAATAAATCATTTAAGCTATTTCCATCCTCCTCAGACCTAACAAACATTTAATCATTATTGGGATTTTAACCCTTTAAATGCCAGTTTGGATATTTGAATTACTGTCTTATTCATTACAAAAAAAAAAAAAAAATCACAAATAAATAAATGAATAAAAAACTGAATTAATTTCCATATATGAGGATATTAAAGGGATCAGACACTTGCATATGTCAAAGATTATAAACAAATATGATTTGATTGCATTTTCCTTTGGAGACTCTCATGGAAAAAGAGGTAGATGCATTAAAAACTGCAATAAAATCATCATACATCAGTATTTTTTCTGCTTTTTGTCATGACTGAGCTGAAGGGTGACAGAGGAAAGAAGTGGGTTCATGGAGAGCCTGCGGTCTATTAGACTAGGGTCAGGGGCAGGATAGTGCTGAATGTTGTTCTTAAAGATGCACTACGTAACTTTCCGACCTTTAGGGCCACATGAGCCTTTTTGATTTGAATCTTTGTCTATTTGTTTGGAAAGCCCGTTTCATTTGGGGAATTGTGAATGCACAAACAGACTGATTCAGATCAAAGAAATGGACTCGGTTTTTGTCCACTTTCAACAGGCCAAATACAGGAAGTGGACTACAAAACAAAGTGCATTGTGGGTTGAACGCACAACATTGTGGCTAAACACAACCAAAACATATGAGTGTGAGGGAAGGTAGGCGACTCTAACTAAGTCTCACCGTCAGACGTGGAAGACCTCTAGGATCTGATGCAGCTCCAGGTTTTGCTGTTATGTACTAGAAAAACTTCGGTTTTCTGCATTAACCAACAGATGAACAAGTTTTCTTCTTCATTGGTGACTTCCAAACTGATGGAAGTCTGGACCGAACAAATGAGCTAAACATCCTCTTTGCTTCTTGTTCAACTTTGTGGGTTTTTTTTTTCTTTCATTCATTAGTTTGTTTTGTAAATTTCACTGAGCTGCTTGTAAATCAAATCAAATCAAATTTTATTTATACAGCACTTTTCACACACAAAGCAACAGAAAGTGCTGTACATAATAAAAACTAATTATGCATATTAACAATTTAAAAGCCTTCACACACCAAAGAATACAACAAAAAATAAAAATAGTAGTAGTTCACACACAACTGCACACAAACTCAGACACATACAAACACCACCCCTACCCCATTCTGTACGAACATGAACTCCCATCCCTGCTTACTGTCTCTGAACTGAATGCAAGAAGAAAAATAATAATTAAATGAAAACATTTGGCTTGACGCTGCTGTGAGGAAATGATATCTTAGGGATCTACCTGGGAACTACTCAGGTCAGGGCAGACCGGGATCCACACCACAGCCACAGGGATGCAGTGCAAGGATGCAGCCGCCCAAACAAGGGCAGTCACCATGGCAACAGCCCTGATTAACTGATTAATCCTCAGAACAAATGTAGAAAAATGTCCAAAATAAAAAGATAAATCTATCCTGTAGCACAGCCTCCAAACTAGCAGTAAAAAGAATCTTAGTTATTTAAATAATTACTTTAGTAAAACAATTTTAGTAATTATTTTACAAAGGGGCGACATGGCTCGGTGGGTAGAGTGGTCGTCCTGTAGCCCAAGCCCAATTACCTTTTTATTATTGCATTTTAATTGTTGAAATTATTTAAAACTTGATCTTTGCCTCATAAACGAATCAAACTTCTTTAGAAAAGAAGAAAAAAATAATAA
>JBAFTB010000027.1:4148532-4160763 GCA_037177355.1 Melanotaenia trifasciata
CATTCTCCTCTGACCTCTGACATCAACAAGACATTTTGGTCCAGACAACTGCTGCTCACTGGATATTTTCTCTTCTTTAGACCATTCTCTGTAAACCTGTTTCATATAAAAGCATCACAAAATGTTTTAAATAACAACAACAACAATGTTTGCATATTTAAAAGAATATAAAACTAATATAAAATTAAACGAGCATCTGTGAACTGAATATAAATAAACACCACCAAGCTTTTATTTTGTGTTTTCTGTGATAAATGGAAAATCTCATTCTTGCTGTTGGATCTTTGGCTTTGCTAATTATTTGAGTCAATCCATACCGAGGTCGTCCTTATTTTATATCTAACTTTATCTGAATCAACCGTTTTTGTTCCATTTACATCTGAGACAATCAAAGAGACGAACAAAAGTCTGAGCATGGAAGAAAAGGAGGAGGAAAGCAAACAGAAGGGTTAAATTAGTGCAGACGGAGGTATGAAGAGTTGATAAGGGCAAAGATAAATTGGACAATTACGTAGGAAGGAAGAAAAGGACAAAGGCTGAAGTGTGTTCTTTTCAGATCTGATGTGACGGGAAGACAAAAAGATGTTCAAGGTGGAAAAATGTAGAGTGAAAAAGAGAAAAGACGAGTGAAGACAGGCAAGGAGAGGAAGAGCTGACAGATGAGGTGAAAGGCATGAGACAGTAAAAAGAAAGGGGGAAAAGAAAATGCTTAATTATGAAGTCAAAGCATGAAGAAGAGGGAAGGAGGAAGGTGGAGAAAAGAAGATATGAAATAAAAGAGGAAGACAAGCAGAGAGGAAAATAGTAGAGGCCAAGGATAAAAAATATAAGCAGATTAAAGCAAAGAAACGAACAAAGTGGGAGAAGGGGAAGAAAAGAAAAGGTGAAAAAAGAGAGGATACTGGAAAAGAGGTGAAGCAATGGAGACAAAAAATTTAAAAAGGGAAAACAGAGGATATGAAATGAGAAAGAAAGATGAGGAGAGAAGGAGCGTGCCAAGTGGGAGATGGCAGGATCAAAGAAGGATAGAAAAACGAAAACAGGGTATTATGGGAAAAGGTGAGAAACAAGAGAAGAAAGGGATTAGAAGATAAGTTACTAAGAAGGTAAGAAGGCAAAATGAGAAGCGAGCGTAGAAGGGGATGATTAAGTAAGAGGAGTAAAAGGAGAGATGGTGGATGGAGGATCTCTGGCTGCAGTGTGGCCTGTCCTCATTAATCAGCTCCAGATGATTTAGATGCTTCGAGTAAAGTCTGGAAACATTTTCCAGGAGAAACACAAGGCGAGGCTGCACCGAAACCTGTAAAAGCATCTTTTTCTAGAAGCAAAGTGTGTGTTTGGCTGTGTGGATTTTCTCACCATTCCCCATCACACTGAAACGCCTCACAGAGAGAAAAAAGAAAAAATGAGTGGGTAATGTGCACAAACGAGCACATTCTGTACACGCTGACAGTCCATCAAGCTAAAAGAGGACGGATGCACTGCATGAAAATGATACCGCCAATGTGGATGGTAAACAGTCAATCACAGAGGCGACGGTGAGAACGAGGCCCGAGAGCTGTGTGGATTGTAAATTCCTCTCATGTACAGCATGAAAAGCTGATGCATTTTTGCTTGAATTCATCCTTTTCCAACTTGTGCTGCTCCCTAATAGAAACCCCTCTCCTTGGGATTGGATTAATTCTTCCAGACATGGGCTCTTATAGAAATGCAACACGCCTTCTCGAATAAATAAAGGTCTGGTGGGTGAGTGGAAGCGGCAGCGCTGCAGCAGTAACTAATTCTGCCCTTGGAAACATAGTAGTCTGGCCTTTCGTGTACAGTAGAGGTCAGAGAGTGAAGTACAGCAGTGATTATAAAATCAATAACTCTTCATTGAACTAAACTGCAACTGATTTGAAAAGATCAATTAAGCCGGAGGCTGTGTTTGCTACATAACCACATAACCAGGGTGTCAGCCTCAGCCTGAGAAACAGGAAGGTGTTGCCACAATGCTTCAAAGTAAGGCTGGAAATAATGCCGGTGGAATCCCGTGACCCATGAGTAGCCCAGACAACTCCTACTCTTGCAACTGGAAGGAAATTAACCCCATCTGCAACTACATAGCAGGCAAAGTCACCCCTAAGCACCAGGACATTGTTGGCCACATGTAACAAGGGAGAGGAGGCCTTGGCCTTGGTGAGAGCAGACTGTCCTGGAGCAAGGCGACCCCAACATAGCACCGAGGCCTTGTTGTTGAGGAAGTGTCCCAGCAGGAGCGGGCTATGAGGTGTGCAAAAGCTGTCTCCCAAGCAAGGCAAGGCCAAGATCAGTGGATGGGATGGGAGGCTGGTAAAAAGAGGAAACTCTCTGAGAACTGTGGGGCATGGAAGTACCTCAAACCAGTTTCCTTTTACATGCCACTTACCATAACCACTGGTATGGAGAAGACCCTACGTGCAACCTTTGTCCATCTCCCGCAAATCTGAAGCACATCCAGGTTAGCTGCAAGACCAGCCTGACACAAGGCTGCTAGACCTGGCGGTATAGTTCTGACATTGTTGCCTCTGATTTTGCCACATATTTTCATGTGTTGTAGATGGTAATAGTTGCTAAACAAGAAGTTTTCTTTTGAAAAACAAGTGTCTAAATCAAGAATTCACTATGATTCATAAAGTAAAAGATAAATGTCATCAACACCAATCATGACAAAAATGCTAAAGCCCAATAGTAACCTTCTAAAGAATCTAAAGAATGAGTCTTCATGTCAACAAAGCATCTATTAGAGACATAAAAGAGGCATCTACATGCATAATTTTAACTGTGAAAGAAAGCATTAGTTAAAGATCCTTCTGTGGCATTTTGAAGATCTTCATAATTAGATTTAGACTCACTAACTGAGTCCTGAACAGTGAGAAAAAAATGGATTTAGTAAGTTAAATTTAGATAAAGGGCATTAAAGAGTTTCCACAAAAGAACAACAAATATTTGGCTTTATTAGCATTAAAAATAAGTTTTAAATAATTTTTGTTGAGAGGTTGCTCTGCCGTAGACTAGTGACCTGTCAGACCCTTCAAAGGAACAATTTTTGTTAGTAGCTAAAGAAACATTTAAATAAGTATAATTTTTTCATAACTGCTGATTATCTACAATTTTAATGGCTTTGCAAAACAAAAAGCATCTGAAAAGTCAAACTTTAATTTACCAAAATGGGATTATCAGAGCAAACAGTGGAAGCGTCCTCAGATGTGATGTTAAAAGAATCAAACAAAGAACCAGAGGCTATGAAATGCGTATTAAAACATTTCACTGCGTCTGGCAATTTACTCACTTGCTTGAAAGTGCATTATTTATTCACCGCCAAACAGGTGAATAAATAATTTCATTGTTTGTCAGACAGCCTGCTAACTCTAGAATATAAATACCTCTTTGTTTTATGTAGAGCTCCTACCTGCTTCCTTAGATGGGACAGAACAAACATGGTTCAGGAGGCTGGAGTTGGAGAAAACTTTACCAGGATGGAATCTGTTTATAAAAAGAGGATAAACTGACTGTACTCCCTGAAGCAACTCTGATTCTCATAACGATCTACATCCAGGCTTTAGTAAGGGAGGGGCTGCCATCCACTGCACATCAATACCAGAAATGCCAGCTGGCTCGATAAACTCGTCGCTGGAACCATCATTTGTCAGAACCTGGACATATTTGAGTCAGTGATGAAGAGGAGGTCACTGAGCAAACCGCTTTCCATCATGGACAGTCCATCCC
Source organism: Melanotaenia trifasciata (assembly GCA_037177355.1). NCBI lineage: Eukaryota > Metazoa > Chordata > Actinopteri > Atheriniformes > Melanotaeniidae > Melanotaenia > Melanotaenia trifasciata. The sequence goes on from JBAFTB010000027.1 coordinate 4,152,280, forward strand.
ACCCCCTCCATGAGTCATTCTAGAGACAACAGAGCTCATTCAACAGTATCATTCAGCTCCACTGACATAAAGAACACTTAAAGAAATCACTCATACTGTTCACCAACAGCTCACCTCTGCATGACACCATTATGCATTATATATCTGTACATGTCACTTATATGGCAGCTTCCCAGCTCGTCTAAGGTCTGCAAAGTGCTTTACAGTGACTGTCTATTTCAGCCAGTCGCGCATTTATATTCATACAGCACTTATTATTTTATACATGCAGCACTGTTTCTTTCACACAGCTATGAACACATTAGAAGATGTAGGTTCAGTATGTCGCAGAAGGATGCTTTGAACATGGAGGGGGTGGGCATATAGAATGACGATGATCAATTATTCATGTAAAGTCAGTAGAAGTTATTTCCAGTTAGGTCCAGCTTTTTCACAAACTAATATTTCAGCTGTTTCGTCTCAAACAACAGGGCAGATCTGGTACGTAACTTTGTTTAGAATAAATACGGAGCCTCGTTTCAGCTGCTAAACTTTACAGATTAAGTTTTTAATTGATGTTAATGTCATTTCAAGGCACCTTTAAAGATACAGCTCAGTTTATCCCCCTTATTATAGTTAATTATAATCCAGTAAAGACTAATTCATTATGATCTATTAGTCTAATTGATAATATCTGTGTTCATGACAAAATAACTACCTAGCTAATAGCTTGGATTGCATGATTCAATCCCCAATCCTGAGCTGCACAAGGTGAAAGTGGTGAGGAAAAACTCAGTTTTAACAGAAAGAAAAACCTCTAGTAGAAACAGGAAGGGCAGTCATCTGCAACAAAAATGAACCTTCTATCACTCATTAGACAAAAGAAAACAAAAATGTGTATTTGGGGGAACAACCTGTAATAGCTGTTGTTAACTCCCCAAGAGGTTTCTTGCTTGTTCTGCCCATTTCAAGTCACCCTACAACGTGTCAGTGGTATTAGAATTTTGACATTGAGTCTGCCAGTCCTAGACTTTCTATTTCTTAGTTTTTAGCCAGTCCTTAGTAGATTTACTGGTATATTTTGCATCATTGTCATGTTGCTGTGTCCAATTCTGCCTCAGCTTCTGACTGGTAGAATTGATGGTGGATTTTATGTTTGTGAGCTGGTCAAGTCCTGATGCAAAGTATCACCAAACCATGACACTTCCACCACCATGCGTCACAGTTTGGATGAGTTTTCCCTGGAACGGTGTGTATGGTTTACACTAAACATGTCCTCTGTTCTGGTCCAGATAATCTACAGTAAATAAAGTTTTAGACTCTGTTAAAAGAACATTATACCAGAAGTTCTGGTCAAGTCCACATTCATTGTGGCAAACTTCAGTCTGGCCTTCATGTTTCTCTCAGAGAGCAAAGGTTTCCTCATTGAACACCTCTCATGCATTTGTGGAGTCTCTTTCAGATTGTAGAAAGTGTTCATGAACTTTCACATCAACAGCTGATCCAATTCTACATCCAATGATGACATTTTAAGACTATCAAACCCCAAAATGGTGGCGACACATTTACTCAGTGGGCACTGAGAACCTAAAGGAGTACTAAGCATTTGTTAACATTAAATACAGAAGGATGCTTTCTCACAGCCAGTCATGGTAGCTGTCATTATCCCAAGGCATTGAGAAAATGATACAGATGTTTCCAGATTTAAAAGCATTCTGTCACAGCAAAAGCCATCCAGTGTTCAAACACCCACTGTGCTCCACACCCACATTTAAGAAAAAGAAAATGTACATTATGGAGGTGAAGAAAATATGTCACAAATTAATCAACACCATTCTTCTTGAAAACAAGAACAATTTCATGTCCTGTAAAATTAATAACTGCTGATACAAAAGTACAGAGATAGACTTGATAAGGACTGTGACCAGTTCTGTGCTGATGCACAAGGCCTGTCTGCATGTCTGGAGTATTTTGATAAAAATGTTTGGCTCCCATGGAAGAATTTTTCAACATTTATATAGATGGATCTGGGAGTGCGCCACTTTTTCTTTTTTTTTCTGAGTACAAGTACTTACATGTGAGTACCTGTAGATAACAGTACTGATATGAGAATATAAAATATATAATAAAATAAAATAAAAACTGTGGAGTTCCCAATGCTCCATCTTCAGGCCACTGTTATTCAAAATCTACACACTGCCACTTGCTCCAATTATGAAAAATAACTAAATATGTTACCACAGTTATGCTGATGACACACAAATCTACATAACCATCTCACCAGCAGATTACAGTCCGACCCAAACTCTGATCAACTGCATCGATCAAATTAAAGATTGGATGTGCCAGAACTTCCTTCAGTTAAATAAAGAAAAAAACTAAAATAATAGTTTTTGGAGCCACAGAAGAAAGATTTAAAGTCAACACTCATTTTCAAACATCTAAGTTCAAAACTAAACCAAGCCAGAAATATGGGAGATGTCATTCAAGATTCAAGATTCAAAGCGTTTATTGTCACATGCACAGTAAGGAAACAGGTTTCCCTGTACAGTGAAATTCTTACTTTGCCGTCCACACCGAATGCCATAACTATTCAAAGTATATAGAAGACTAATTTAAGAAGAGCATGCAAAAGAGTAAACATAAATATAAACTAAAGGTAAAATATAAGTAAGTAAGGTAATCTATGTACATAATGTCATGGACTCAGACCTGAATTTTAACAGTTATATTAAGACAGATGTGAAGTCAGCCTATTATCCCTAAACGAACATGTCGAGGATTGAAGGACTGATGTCTCAACGTGGTTTAGAAAAAACTTGTCCATGCATTTGTCTTTAGTAGACTGGACTACTGTAATGGTTTCTGACTGAATTTGTATGGTTACCACAGAAGAGAAACAGGAACAAAATGCTGTAACCTTACGCTCGGGTCCGAGAGCACATTTCACTGGCGTCCGCTATGCCGACCCTACCGTACGCAGATTTGAGTATAAATCCTGCTGTTAGTTTACAAAGACCTGAATGGTTTATGACCAATATACATTCAGGATCTTCTGGTTCATTATGAGCCAACCAGATCCCTCAGGTCATCAGGGTCAGGTCTACTTTCTGTTCCCAGAGTCAGAACTAAACGTGTCAGCGTTCAGCTTTTATGCTCCTCACACGTGGACCAAACTCCCAGAAAACTGCAGGTCTGCTGAAACTCTCAGCAGTTTAAATCATGGTTTAAAATGTTTTTATTTGCTTTTATCAAAACAACTGTTAATTCCCCACATTGGAACTTTTATGTTTTGCATTTCATCTATTTTATTTTAGGGTTTTTCTTGCACTAGTTATTGCCTCCTGCAGCCTGCTGTAATGCTTTCAATGTTTTATGTAAAGCACTGAATTGTCTTGTACATTAAATGTGCTATACAAATAAACTTGCTTTGCCATGAGTACTAAAAAATCCCATTACTGTTCACTGGTAACAGTGTAGACCAGAATGTCAGATGCAGTGTTTAATTGTGTGAAATACAACATGGGTCATCCTGCAGCATTCATAAAGCTTAAGAACTATCAGAAACCTCATAAATAAGAATGATAAAGTGGTTTGTGGTGGAGTCGGTTCACCACTGTGACAAAGCATCTATATGTCAGAATTCAGCTTCGTCACTGAGTTAATGCCAAATTTGTATTTTCTGAAATAGCCCATGTAATAACTGGACACCTAGATGTAAGAGTTGAAAACTATCAGAAACTTAATAAGAAGGATGAAGTGTTTTTTTGTGGATTTGGTTGATGCTGTGACAATGCACTTCTCTCACTGAGAAAATGTCAATTTTGGATTTGTATTATGGCATGAATAATAACAAAATGTAATTAAAAAATGTACTCGTTAATTCCATAGTTGAATCTCTTCATATTAAGATGTTCATTTTGACAAACTTAGTTTTTTTCCCAGTGGTGTGGGGTTTTGAAGCATCAGTGAATCTCTAGATGGATCTGAGTGGACCACCGGGCTGGAATAATTTTAAAATCTGGATCAAGTACCCATGGGAGGGGGGTGTCTGTTGATGTTGTCGTGTTTTAACATGGTCTCTAATCTAAGGGACTTCACTGAGAGGTGGGACAGCGATGAGTTCAGTGGCCTGAAAAGTACCAAACATTTTGAAAAGGTAAACGTTTTACAGTTTGTCTTTGCACTTGCTTCACACAGTCCAGAAGCTGAGAGGGTTTTCTCACTGATGCAGAGCCAGAGGATGAAGGAGAGGAACCAGCTTTCTGTTGTCACCGAAGGGATGCTGTTAGAGCTAGATCATTTCAAAGACACGGCTTTGCTGAGAAAGATCAGCTCTACTGCAAAACATGGATGGGCAGACAATGAAGAGGAGGAAAATAATGTCTTTTTGAGACTACTATTTATTTGTCCTGTAATACTTTTATTTAAGACTTTTAATTCTGTTACAGGTGTTTGTTTTTTTTTTATGGAAAAAAGTAATTATTTCAATCTTTTTTTTAATTTTTTTATTCCAGATATTTTTTTAAGTTCTGTAGTTGTTGACTGAGGTTTGTTATGTAACTGTGTTACATAACTGTCAATTCTAGCAACACAGAAAAGTCATGTTAAAGCATCTTTAAATAAACAATCTCGTTAAAGTGTTTGATTGTGTCAGGTTGGATCTGAAGTGTCCTCAATCAAAGGGAATATGAGGCTCGTGCAGACAGGAATGTAGTTAATGCTGATCACATGTCCCTTTGTGTCCAACTGTCCTTGACTTCAGTAAATCTCACCTTTTGAGCACGTTTTATACACTACAGGAAAACCCTGAATGTCTGGACTAATTCCCTGCTTGAAACGTTGGTTGGTGAAGCCAAAACGACGTCTTCAGGCGGAAAGAGAGCAGATGGATGGTACAAATATGTTGGTGCTTTTACAATGAGATGACTGCTTTTTCCTTCTGATTTCATAAGGGAGCTGGACAAATACAAGCATGTAGGGAAAAAATGATACATTAAAACCATAAAAGAACCAGCGTCTGGCTTCCTTTTTATAGATATTGGAGCCTGGAAAGCTGAGTGCAGTATTTTCAAAATGAAAATATCCAGCAAAAGGTCAACAGCAAACCTGTACAGACATCTAACTGCCCACCCGTCTGTAGCACCTAGCAAGCTCCCCTCCACTGACCCTGTAAAGTACCTCTGCTACAGCATCAATTTCCTGGCTAAATACAGCAAACAAAGAATTAAAAACTTATGTTAAGGCCTTAAAACAACAGGTATCTTCTTCCAAGTCTATACCACTTATCCCAGTTCAGTCAAGGGGGAGCTGGAGTCTCCCAGTTAGCACGCAAGAGGCAGAATGACCAATTAACCTAACATTTATGTCTTTGGACAATTCTTCCTTACAAAAGCATGCACTAAGGTGAGAAGGCTTCAACAGACTTTCTGACAACTGACTGCTGGACATTCAGAGTGACATTATTATCACTTTGTTGGGAACTATAAGATGACATCCTGCCCTTTTGCCTGTTATTAGTTAGCTGAGACACACCATGCAGAGAGCCTAACAGAGGAGCTACCATGAGTGGAAAAAGACTGGAGAGTAGACAAAGTGGTGTGATGTGCTACTAATAATGCAGCAGGCACAAAGGACATAAAGTCTTGCAGTTGACCCACCACCATATATTATACCCAATAAACCTGAAGGTGGTGAAACCAACTGTGGAAAAAAAGCATGGTTGCCACAGAGAGCCTGAAAGCTCAACATTTTATACATTAATACGCATCCTCAAGTCAAAACAAGCCATCATCTCCACCCTGCTGGTTTTTAATACTTCTATGGATACTTAACAGGAAAAAGAAAGACTGAAAGAGGTTGTCACTGTTTTTTTCGGGCTAATTTAAGTTTTTATGACAGTTTAGCTAGTCTAGCTTTGATACTAAGCCTAACTTTCTTTACTTTTAAAGGCAGATCTACACCACAGCTGCAGGTGTTCATGTAGCATCCCAAGGTGTAGCATATAGATAAGTCTGAATGGACACTGCTAGGATAATCTGGTGGATATGCTGAAGAGATAAAGAGAGATAATGGATCTTGGCTTACAACAGGCTTCCAGTTTTGACGCCTGATGTTGGTGGTTAGGTGAGCATGGTTAACGCTGTGAGAAAACAACTGGTTTTCCTGCCTCTAATTGTTAGTTTATTAAGGTCTTTGTTGCTTTTACTTCTGCTGGGTTATTGCTTTCATTCAACAAGACTGACCAGAGATAGTCTTATCTATAAAAGTATAACCCCAGTTCCACATAGCTGAGACACTGTGAAAAATATAAATTAAAAAGAAACTAAAGAGTAACTATGGTGATGCTCTGGAGAGACTTTGCCTCTCTGAAATGCTCCTTTTATACCCAGTCATGTTACTGACCTGTTGCCAATAATCTGATTAATTGTCTAATGCTCTTCCGGCTGTTTTTAAATTTGAGCCAATTACAATGCAAATCATTGCATTCTGTTTTTAATTAACATTTTATACAGCTTCCCAAAATTTTCTTGAATGTCGGTTCTTTATTCTCATGACTTCTAATGTCGGACTGGCAGATGAGATCATTGTAGCTCACAAAGCAGCTGATCAGTTCATGATAATAATAAATATAATAATGTAATTTCAACAGCCAGTCAAAGTTTTGAGGTTTCAAGAACATTTGCAGTAATATTTGGATTCATACATAAAGCTTTTTTATTATTATTATTAAGGGTGGCTGCATAGTTGTAGTAATTTGGCAACTACAGCATCCAGTACTTTGGCTTTCTGTGAGATATTTGTTATTAAATGAATACAAAACAGAAGAATACATTAAGACGGCAGAGTGGAGACTAGCAGGAAAATAGCAAATAATAGCTACCATCAGTGGATTTAATGGTAAAAATGTTTACCTGCTGAGGTAAAAACTGTAAAAACAGTGAGGAGGAAGAATCTAAACACCTGTAGGCTCAGAGGCATGAATCAGACTCATGTGGCAAAATATATTTATCTGAAAGCTTTCTATACAAATAACACAAAATAGATGAGGAATGACGGGAGTCTGGCCAGGAGCAGAAGAAAGTGAGGTGTGTGAATACAGAGGAAGTTGATTATGAAACAAGGAGCAGGTGTGCTAATCTGTGACCGAGGGACCAGGTGCAACATGGAAATGAGAAGAAAACACAACGCAATACTGAACCTGAACTTTAACACAACCTGAACTGAAAACCCCGGGACAACTTAGGAAATAACTCCAGAAACAAAAATTAAACAAGAACCAAACCAGAAACAGAACTAAAACTCACAGATAATGGCAACGTGAAACAGGTAGCAGCTAGCTGGCTAGCCTCTGCTAGAATCAGCCCAACAGACCACACGTCTGACAGGAAACTGCAAATCTGTCTGTTTATTACCTTTTTGTTTTTGTTTTGTTTGTTCTTTCACAAAATTTCACAACTCATTTCAAAAGAAAATGGAAAGGGAATGAAAATATGGATACGTATAAATATTCATCTGGAGAAAATGTTAGCTAAAAAAGTTATTTGCAATATTGGATGCTGTTGCTTCAGGAATTTGTTGAAAGTGTTTTTGAAAGACATCTAAAACGTTCCAGACGTGACGTTAAAAAAAAAGAGCATCTGAGTGCAGGAATGGACCAGCAGTCTTTTATTACTGAATAACTGAGCTGTAGGTCTCTGGTAAATAGATAAAGAGGCCATGTAGCTAAAGGATTGTTCTGTTGCTGTTAGCAAAGCATCCGCGTACATATCATGGCTGCCATGCGTTTGTAGCATTCGTTTGGCATGTAGGGCGCTTGACGTGAAGTAACGTGTCGCGTGCGCGAGTTGCAATATTGACACTAGAGGTGCTCATGTGAAAAAGAGCATGAGCACAACAGGTCCAAGGTAAACACAATGGCGGCTAGTTTTGAGACCATCTCTTGGACTTTGTCCGCAGCTACTTGGATCTGTATAATTCTTCCTCCCTGTTGCACAGTGAGAAACACTCGTACCTTAACAGTTGGTAACATATTCAAAGTGTTTTGGGGGTTGATGACCCGGCTAACAATGAGACCGGTAGCTTGACCTCCTCACTACTTCAGAGTCTACGTGCTGTGTACTCCCCCTAGTGATGACCTCCAGTATTGAGGATTTATTGGTTCTCGCTTCCAATGTTTTCAGCAAGTAAAAACTTAGTGGAACGTTGGCGTGTACGCTTACTTTCACAACAAGTACATCCCAGCCCTAAGATTCTAAATGACATTTATTTAGCTTTTTACTCTGTTTTTACTTCATGTAGGTGGGAAATTATGCCACAGATTATGTTGCTAATTAGAAGAGATTTTTATTGCACCAATATTGTGCACCAACAGATTGGAATTTTTTACAGAGAGCTCTTAAAATTCAAACACTTGTGTCAATGCTTTATTTTAATTCTTTTCTTGATGACCTAGAAATGCAGTCAATGGTATGTCACTGTTTCTAACCAGGTTTCTGCACTGTA
>JBAFTB010000027.1:4191043-4207881 GCA_037177355.1 Melanotaenia trifasciata
CAGAAAACACATTTCACTGTGCAATTGTACTATGTATAACTGTGCATGTGACAAATAAACCTCTTTGACTTTGACTTGACTTGACACGTATGATGGTTGGAAAACCTTTAGAAAGTAAATTTTGCATATTATGGGACTTTTAATAATGAAATTACAGAACACACTCAAGATACTCTAGGAAGGATTGATAGTCAAAATGCAACTATACAATTAAATTCTACAAAAAGGAAATTGCATTGGTATTAGTGTATGCTCCCAATTCTTTCGATAGGAAATTTTATGATACATGCACTAGAATACTTTTAGATCTCACAGACTACTCTTATAATAGGAGCTGACTTTAATGCTGTTAGGAATCGTGAAAAAGATAGGACTAGCATAAATCAAAATAGTAAGCAAAAATCTGCATTAGCGGCTCTGCGTCAATGGGTATCTGATCTAGGGGTAGTAGACACCTGGCGAGTGGCCAATCCAACTTTATGTGATTTTTTTTCCACCTTTCAACTAGGTATAAATCCTTTTCTAGAATTAATATTGTCTTTGCCACTGAGAACATTTTCTCTAATATTATAAATTCCTCCTTGTTGCCTGTGACTTTCACAGATCATAAGACAGTCTTCTGCATAGTATCCATTGACAATACTCCAGCTCGTGCAGCCAGATGGCGGCTTAATACAACCTTACTGAAGGATAAGAATTTCAGAATACAGTTTGAGAAAAAAAGGTTAAGAGTTTATACAGTTCAACAGGAAATCAGTGAATGACACAAGGATCATCTGGGATGCAAATAAGGGACTTTTATGGAATAATGTTATTCTATTTTCCTCCAATGTTAAATATGCTAGACTTCACAAATTGCACTGACTTGATTCTAAATATTGGGATATTCATTACAAAATACAGTATATACTCAAATACCAAAGCCATCCAATGTGAGTCAGTGAAAAAAATAAATTCTTTGAACAGGGCTCAGTCAGAATTTTCTATTCACAGAGTGAGACATAAATATTGTTTCCATGGAGCCAGACTTAGTTATTTATTAGCTATGAAAATTTGATCAATTTGCTGACATTCTAACCATTAAATCTAAAGATCGGATGTTGGAGACTGAACCCAAAGAAATAAACTCAGTTTTCCAATCATTTTATGCTGTGCTTGTATAACAGCTCTACCTGCAATGCATTTCTTAATAAACTAGAACTACCCTGCTTCACTGAAGCAGAGGCAAAGAAACTGGCTGAACTTATTACAAGTAGAACAAAAGACAGGATTTTAGCATTCTGGAATATTTTAGGTCCACTGCTTCTAAATACGATACATAATTTTTATAAAAAAAGGACTTTTCTAAGCATATTAATTATAGACCTTTATCATTACTGAACTGTGATGTCAAGATATATGATGAGGTGCTTGCTTGCAAACTCCAGGCTCACATGATTACACTTGTTCCCTGTGATCAAACTGGTTTTATTAAGTTAAAAAGAAGGGGGGTGGTCACTAATATATCGACACATTTTTTTAAAAAAATGTATATAAGCCTTTAGTCCTAGATGCATTACAGAGCAGATATATACCAAATTTTGACTGGAATCATGCATGGACTAATTTAATTTAACTTTCCAGAAACCCAGATCATCATATTATCAATTTGTGCACAGATGCTATTTAACACCCTGCAACCTTTACCGTATGAAGGTCCTGGATCCTTTATGTACATTATGCCCTCAGAATAAACTGGGGACTTTCATGCATATAGTCAGGGAATGCCAACCTGTTTCCAAACCTTTGGAAGGTTGTGACTGCTTTAGCTTTGATTACAGCGCAAAGTCAGTAAACCTGCAAACACTTATTTTAAATAACTTATCCACAATAAAAGCATCCCTATGTGAAAAATGAATAGTACCTGCTGGTCTAACAGCGGCAAAAAGTCATAATAATAATACCAGTTGCAGTAAGATGGAAACCACCTCATACGTTTAATATCTCCCATCTGTATCTGATTTTCCTTGATATCATCTATCTGGAAATATCTACAGCCCAGACCCATAAAGCAAAACAACAAAATATCTTATTTTGGCATATGGCAGCAGATCATATTAAAGCCAGTCTCGAAAGATGAATTTAAGATTGATTCACCTTTTTGCAGCTATCCTTGTCCAATTCTTGATATCAATACTTTTTGTTTTCTTTATTAATAGCTATGACTTGTCTTCATTGAAGTGATTAAGGTCCAAGGGGTGGGTAGGGTAGGGTAGGGTAGGGTAGGGTAGGGGGAGAAAATAGGTGTATAATATTTGTTTGACATAGATGACACAGCTTAAAAAAATGTACATAACACTACATTTGTTTTTAATCTCAAGCTCTACTTATATTTAGGTAGCTACTAGGTAATTATTTTTCATTAGTTGTCTCAAAAAACACATTAAAAAAAGAGAATATTTAAACATCTCAAAACATTTTTCCCCATCATAATCACCAGTAATGCAGTGGAAAATGACCTGAGCAATAGAAAAGCTGTTAATAATATATCCTAAAGCACTCATTTTTAATTTAAAACCCTTGCAAATAAAGTTGATCATGTTCTGCTCCTTCTTCCTAAAGAACACGTAAAATCCAAACACTTTACAGAAGATGGAACTGTATTTTTTTGCTGAAATTCAGATTACCAATGTTTTCTGGCAGAAAAGTGCTGACCAGGCTATTCGTCCTGCATCTCCACTGTTACCCCTGTTTATTACAGAACCTCTTTACCCTTCTTTTTGTATTGTCTTTTTTCCAAGTTCTCTTCTTTTATGAATTTAAAAACTGAGTCACATATTTTTGTAGTATACACTTAAGTAGAGGTAACACATTCCTCATGGAAATAAACACTTACAGAATTTAAGACATTACCATAAAGACATCACTGTGTGTTGAATGTTAATGAGCTTTACTCTTAACATATTTTGCTTCCAGCATGAAAAGTAGATGTAAAAGAGCACTGGCGCAGTGGCGAGTGAGTAAATGACAGTGACAGATGGCCCATCGCATTTTTTAAATGATCCTGGAGCCTGGGGTAGCATGAGTGAGGAATGTGTAACATGTCTTCAGTTATGTTGTGGAGGAAATAAAATCAAAACTGATGACTAACAGAAACTCAGAGGTTGATTCAGAGGGCTCTGCCTCCTCAAGGCTAGTTTTGATGATGGCTTTGTAACAGATTAACGTGGTGTAATATTAAGAAAATGCTTGAAATGTTTATAATGAACTCAAACTTCATTATTGGCACTTAAAACTCCATAAATCCAACAGTCACTGAATTCCACAAGAATTAAAATGTTCTTTCAGCCAAGGAGTTTAACTATAGGATATCAATATGTCAAGAAACACAAATTCTTGTTTTTAACCCATCACTGGGCAAAAGACTATATTTGTACACTTTATTGTACATATAAAATGCCTCTGCACACTAGTCCATTAAATAACAGAACCACACTGAAAATTTCCAAGTATTTTAATGACTGCCCGGTAGAGGGTTAAAGAAAACAATAAACATGGCTAGTGTTTACCTACTCACTGTATATTATATTGTAATGAACTCAGTCTGTTGTTGGCTAAAAAAGGAAATCCAGATTCTTGTCCAACTCAATAAAAGACAAGGTATAAACCTGATTTTCGTCTTCTTTTAAATCTATTTTCCTCATAGTGACTTAACTCTTTAAATCCAATCCGCTTTATTTATATAGCACATTTATACAGCACACAGGGTTACCAATGTGCTGTAAATTTTAAAACATAACTGCAATACTTAAAAAGACAAACACACAGCCAGGACGTCTGCACTTCTAAAGACAAGGTTCTAAGAATTTACCAAACCTAGAAGGCTAAACAAGTAAAAAGCTAAAACACAGTAAAAAACAATTAAAAGATAAAGATACTATAAAAGAAATTCAAAGGATAGAAGAAGAAACACACTTAAAACTTTAAGATCCACTAAAATAAAATGACAGGACTAAAATCCTTTTACAAGACTAAGATATAACTAAAACATTCAAAAGCCTAAAATTACCTTAGAAGACCAGCAGAGACCCTCATTCTGTGTTAAAAGCCAAGGAGTAAAAATGTGATTTAAGATGGGATTTAAAAGTTTCAAAAGTGGGGTCAGCTTGATCTGGGCGGGGAGCTTGTTCCATAGTTTGGGTGCCAGCACTGGAAAAGCTCGGTGACCAGGTAGAACTGATCTGCAGACCTCAGTGCCTTTTAAAGGCCCATTTATGCCCCCTTACAAACGTAGTAGGCACGCTCGTTTTAAACATTGTCATACGTCTCCACCCTTTATACTTCTATGCGTCTTCCGTGTTGCAATCATCAATCTGGAAATATCTACAGCCTGGATCCATGATGCAAAACAACAACATACTTGTTTTGGCATGTTGCAGCAGGTCATATTAAAACCAGCTTTTTGCAGCAATCCTTGTCCTTGTTTTCTTTATTAATAGCTATGATTTGTTTTCACTGACGTGATTAAGGTCCAAGGGGTGGGTAGGGTAGTTGGAGAAAATGGGTTTATATTTTTTGTTCGACATAGATGACATTGATTAAACGAAGTGTAAATAATCATCACCATCTTGCATCCTACCTGTATTGTGAGAGCTCTCCAGCCAGTAAAAGTCAGTTTTATCTTGACTCGTCTTATCTCTTTTAGTTTCTTTCTCTTTTTCTTTTCCTTTCTTCCTGCAATAATGCCCTGTTGCTTTTCCTAGAGAAATCCCACACGTTCTAAATGGCCGGCGTCTTTATATCCGCTTGCTAACACGTGATGTGGTGCGTAAAGCAAAACTCATCTGCAATGTCCCAGTTTCTCAGCCTCGGGAAGCTGCTGGGCAGCAACGAGTCTGTAAGGACTTCGGAGAGTTATATACTGCATCTAAGTGTTTAAACTCTGTTAATTCTTTCACACTGGGAGCGTTCTATGCCAGTTCTAAATCTCAAACCTAATTCTGAACTGCCCAGTACGTTTAGACTTAAAAAGTTGTTTGGAATCTGAAAAGTCGATTCTCAAGTGAAACCAAAGGAACAGAGTTTCTTTTTTACCATATGCGACATCATCAGGAGGCAAAGGAAGAGTTTACCTGAATGGCATTGTCTGTAAAACTTTAATGTTGCTGTGTTATGTTGCCTGCCAACCAGTATAAAGTTTGCTAGGCTAGTTATGTAAGTTTATGTTGACATCCTAACATCTTACCTAATTTTCTTGGTCGTCTGCATATATTGTTTATTTAGGGAAACTGTAGGTTACAATCGAACCCAATGACTTAACCATCATCTTTCATGACCCAATCTCCAAACTATTTATGTTTAATTCCACAAAGTCCTCCCACTTTTGTCCCGGTTAAACTAGTGTGAATGCAAACTGCTTGGCCAGAAACCACAAAAGCTTTGACAATCCAGAATGGTGTCAGAACCAGAACCAGAGTACAGTGTGTGACCGTATATGTGCTTAAGCTACAACCATTTCTGAGACACCTCTTGAGCTAACAGAAGGTAATAATTTTCTCCTAAATTTTCTGCAGGCTAATATGGTAATTCATAATAACTTGACTAGGAGATAGATTACCACTAAGCTGAGTTTTACCAGTAAGCAATGGCTCAAAGAAAAGTGCATATCATAATTAAACCAAAAATAATTCTGTGCAGTTCTCAAATCCTCCCTGTCTTCATTTGCTTTACTGAGGAGGACCTGCAGCAAGATTTAACCAATAATCTGAATTCTACAGTGATAAAAAGTTCAGCAGATTAAAGAGCAAAAACAGGGAAATAGATTTGTATATTCAGTGCACTTTAAACCATTTAATGACCAATTAAAGATGGTCAGAGTTGATTAAAAAAAAGCTTTTCAGAACACTGCAGGAAAAACAGCAAAGCATTCATTCTGATTTTATTATTTTAGCATTTTATAGAAACTTGATAATGTTATTTTTCTTTGTTCTAAAATATCTGCCGTATGAACCTGACCATGTGGCCAAATTACGCTTAAAATGGAAACAAAAAACTAAACAGGTTATAAACTAGGGAGTAAAGGTGCACAGACAGCTCTTCCTTCACAGTGGATTACAGTGCTGATTCGTTTTATTTTGAAAGTTTGTAAACCGCCAACGCTTTCAGAAGAGAGGAAGCCAAAGAAAGTATGAGTTGGGCAGTTCCTGAGTCATTGTTACCACATTGTTGTGGCATCATTATCTACACATTGAAAGAATTCTCCAGCTCTATCCACCCTGTGTGAGAACATTTTCTAACTTTCTGATTTCTCGGCACAACCATTTCTTAAATCCCTGCTCCTCCAAGAAGCTGCATGGTGAGGGATTGGTTTGTAAGGAAGTAGTGTAACAATACATTAGCATAGGCCAGTAAAATAAAATTCCTTTTGGTTATTATTATATTAATATTGTTTTTCTCATCCTTGGTTACCCTGTGAAGTTAACTGTTTTAGACAGAGTGCTATCACTGGTCTGGTTCTATTCAGGAGCCTCAGGAGCTTGGTGCTTTCTGCCGAACCAGTCCACGTTCGTACCAGTTTATTCAGAACTGGGAGGACTTTAGTCTGTGGAAGTAAAAATAAACCAGTCTTTTTCTTGTAGTAGTTATAACTACTGAATTTATTTTGTCGCTAACAAACTTCTGCTTTGTATGCGGATGCATTGCTAACAGCAAGTATATTCCAGCCTTAACCAGGATGACGGGAATGCAACCAAAACAAAAAGCTAGTCAGTGCCCTGTTTCACCATTTCACCGTGGGGATGGGAATGAATGAGCAAAGAGTGGAAAGTGGGATTTAACTGGTAAATATGAACCTTTCTTCATTCCCATAGAACTGCATGTTAAACGTTGCACTTTCCAGTTTGCTCCTGGTTTGGCAGGGAATTACCTTACTGGACTAACAGCTGGCTTTTCATTTTTTCATATTTCTGCTTGTGTTTGGTTTTAGGTGGTAGCTCTTTCCCTTACAGCATATCTACTGCCATCAAATGGTCACATGTTGCGACTAAAATGTGAGACAGTGTTGTTCATGTGACTTTGCATGTGTAGACACTAGAAAGGCAGGTAGTGGAAAGAGTCTGTAGAGCCTACATCAGTGATTGATAGGTGAATGTCTCGGGACTAGGGGAATATTATAAGCTTTGTCAAAGTAATAACAAGCCAGTTTAATATTCAAACAAAAAAAGTTGATATTTTAATTGCACCTGATTTGAATATCTGGATTTTGAAGCTTTCCCCAGGTGTAATGGTTTGTATGATTAATGACGGCAGAAGAACTTGTTCTCTTCCTCCTATAAGCGTGAGCGTGAACTAGTTCACTTTCATGTTTCATTAATCTTATTCAGGCTGCCGAGCACTTTTTATTTTTTTTTGGAAAAATCTTCTGTCTCGTCAACAGTGTTACTTCATATTTGTGAAAAATGTCTCAACTCCTCACAGAAAAGAGAGCTGCTTTCTCTTTCACTTTTGATCCTCACAGTTGGCAAGAACATCACATCACTCATCCCAGATGCTGGTGAACTGCCGTGTTTATACTAAGGGGACATGAGATTTTCTTTATGTCCTTTGTACATAAGGTCATATGTGGTAATAAACACTCACTGGCAACTTTCTTAGTTCAGCTGCTACAAACTAAGCATCAGAATGAGTAAAAAGGGGAATTTAAGCGACTTAACGTGGCATGGTTGTTGATCTGAGTATTTACTGGGATTTTCACACACAACCATCTCTAGGGTTTACAGAGAATGGTCTGAAGAAGAGAAAAATATCCAGTAAGCAGCAGTTGTCTGGACCAGGATGTCAGAAGTCAGATTCCAGTGTGTTCATGTAAATGTTGAGTCTTCTTCACATTGATTTTGTATTTGGTTCAATACTTTTCACATTTTACATTCACCATTAGATAATATTATTAGACAGGGTGAACATTTCTACATTTCCTCTAGAACAGGTAACAATCTGATGCTATTTATTTTAAATTTGTTAATGGACAAAGTCGTTTTACTCTTAGGGCTGGGTATCGTCACTAATTTCCTGAATTGATTTGATTCGATTCACAACCTATTTCGATTCGATTTCTATTAAATCCGATTCGATATCAATTCATATCGATATCAATTTTTACAGCTAATTTTTCGTGAACATTAAAGACGTTCTCAGATGACTGTTTGTTTTTTTTTGTTTTTTTTAATAAGACACTGAGTGCATTTACACATCTCCATTCTTTTCTGAAGTACCATAACAATACCGTGTTTCCTCAGATTCAGAGCCAGAAATAATGTGATGGGAAAATTAAAATAAAAAAAAAAAAACCCACAGGACAGAAAAAAATTAAAACTTTTTAAATGTTCTGATGAAAGTGGAGTCACTCAAAATATTCTTAAAGTTCTGATTTTAGATAATATGTTAATGTTATTAAAACCAAGAAAGAATACTGGATCTATTTAAAGCCGTAATACAACTCAGGAATTAAAATAGATTCAGCTTGGATTTATTTAATTTGAATCGATTAAAATACTTTGTCACAATAGCTGTTGAGCGATCAGTACTATGGTATTTTAGAGGTTGATATGGAGACAGGCAAAAGTAGGTAGAAACCAGTCTGAAACTTTTACGCCTGTGCACAGAAGAAGATGATGAAGAAACAGGGTGAGGACAGTGATGGTGGGGTTTTTGTCCATCACACATCTGAGTTGGCTGAGCAATTTTATCAACCGTTGTTGTCTCTACACCGTACAAATTCAGCAACGCGATCTGGTCTGGGTGCTCCAATGCGCCCCCTAGTGGAATCCTCTAGTAACAAGCATAGTATACAAGCAACTACATGAACAACTGTGCTAACCCAAGGCTAAAAAACAAATATATTCTCAGCCTTTTCGCTCTTACTTTGCTCTGCCATTTGAACCATTTTTTAAATAAAGAAACAAGCATTCAGACTCTGCTTTGGCAGCACAGTCGCAACTTTCTGATGATGATAGCGATCACATGTAGGACCAGCGGAATTTGAGAAAGGCTATACCAACTAATTCCAATAAAAAAAAATAGTATTTTATTATGGTAAAGATATCACAAAGAAAGGGAAGTTGTGTATTTCATAGACTGATCTCTGTGTGGCTAAACATTTACCAGGAAAACTAATATGTGGACCTGAAAACAAGCCTTAACAGCAGGACACACAAACCCTGCTGGGACAGATACACTGATGAACTGTAGCAGAAATTAAATAATCAGATGGCAGAAAAACTAAAATGGGTGTAAAATTAAGAACATCTAATCATGTTGTGAACAAAGAGCTGCATTTAATGACAGTCATGGGACGAGTGTAATTGTTAAACTGAATCTGACTCAAAAACAACCCGTATTCAGCTAATGGAAGTGAAACTTTTGTCCTAACCACCTTACAGAGGTCAACGTCTTCATTTTTAACATCACTAATAAATGTGAACAGAAAATTTAGTCAACATTAATATCAAACAGTTGCTTCAAAATCTGATGAAAGATAAAAAGAAGAACATGAAAGAGTTCTATCAAAGTTGATTTCAGCTGTCTTTTTTTCTGAAGCAGGTCTTTTTTCCACATCTGACACAGTGAACAACATGTAGACACTTCCTTGCTTATTATGTAATCAAGTCATCCGTGTTGGCGTGGATTTACTGCATTCGTCTGCCCATGTTTTTATTTTTATTTTGCAAAGTTGATCTGATCCTGTCATTTTGTTTTTCCACTGATTACTCGCTCGCTACCAAAATAACTATGACACAAACAGGTTAGTCACAGTGTAACAGAGAGAGAAAAACTCTGCCGGGAATAGGACACGTAGCATATTTGTAATTATTTCATTTGGACAAAATTTCATCAAATTAGAAAATATGATGAACTCGCTAATCATAGCCTACAAAAAAACTATTACAGCGGATAAGATAATAGAATTAAAGTTAACTTCTTAGATAAGTATCGTTATTAAAGTCAGTAGTGAGAATCTTCTATTCCACCACATCCCTTTAGAGGCCACTGGAATACAGTGAGCTCATGTTCATGAAACCAGTTGAAGATGATCTGAGCTTTGTGACACGTTGCATTATCCTGCTGGAAGTAGCCATCAGATGATGCTACACTGTGGTCATAAAGGTCATTTAAGCCATGCCATACTGGTACTAAAGGGCCCAAAGTGGGCCAAGAAAATGTCCCCCACACCATTACACCACCAGCACTAAACTGCTGATCCAAGGCAGGATGGATCCATGTTTTCATGATGTTTCCACCAAATTCTGAGCCTAGCATCTGAATATGGAGCTGAAATGGAGACTCATCAGACCAGCAACNNNCAACGTTTCTCCATCTTCTATTGTCCAGTGTTGGTGAGTGTGTGTGAATTGTAGCCTCAGTTTCCTGTTCTTAGCTAACAGGAGGCACCTGGTGTGGTCTTCTGCTGCTGTAGCCCATCTCCTTGGACGTGTTGTGCGTTCAGAGATGCTGTTCTGCTGTTTGCTGGATATTTTCCCTTTTTCAGACTATTTTCAGTAACCAACAACCATGCCACGTTCAGTTTTCTTTCAGTAATTTGGGGAGATACTAGTTACTGTCCTAAACCAGAACAGAAAGGCTGTGAGCCACATGACATTAAATTGATGCTTTAATAAAACTGCTTTTCATCATTTTCATTATTTGGAGGCTAGAAAAGGTTTTGATTTAAACGTAAAATTTCCGGCCTACATTTTTCTCTCTTACACACTTTCGTTTTTTCAGTATTTTTCTCACGTCTTGGTGACTAAAAACAAGCTGGTGTTTAGATTAAGGCAGCAGGAGCTGACTACTAGATGTCTGTTATTACCTTTTAACTGCTTCTGATGTTTTTATCTTCCTATCCACCCTCCTGCCACCAGCCTCACCTCTATCAGCTCTGCTCCCCTTTCCCTCCACCTGTGTCTTCGTCTTTTACTCCTCCTCTTCTTCCTGTGCCACAGAGTGGAAGTCGGAGAGTGACACATCATCATTCGTTATATCCCTGAACACTCTAAGCCGCAGTTTCATATCTCATCAAGAAAATGCCAACTTTAACTGTGGCTGGCTCCAGATTAAAAACTCAGGTGAATCGTGCTACAGGCAACAAAAAGACTTTCAAGTGAGCGGGCAGGATGTATAATAAATACATCTCTGGGATGCCTGCAATTTTCTCGTTCAATTAAGCTATAAATGTCCAAAAGCAGCATTCATCTTAAACCACTGTTAAGGGTTTTACTGTCACATCAATAAAGGTTAAGGATTATGCAATCAGTGATGGTAGAGCTGCTGATTGGTGACAATTTGTAGTAATTACATGATGGGAAATAGAGTGAGTTAACAGCCATTTCCAAATACTGCTATTTATCTATGTGGGTCATGGGAGGAAAAGCTCTGACTGCAGTCTCTGTGTGGTGTCTTAGAGCTGGTGGCACCTGGGAATTCTGTTATTTTCCTGGGGGATTTCAATGCCCATGTGGGCACTGATGGGATAACCTGTAGGTACGTGATTCAGAGGAACAGCCTCCCATATCTGAACTCAAGTGGAGTTCTGTTGTTGGACTTCTGTGCTAGTCACGGACTGTCCATAACAAACATAAGATGTTTCACAAGCATCCTTCATACCAGGCCACCTTAGGCCAATTATTAATTATGATTTGTTTTGTATTTGTGTCATCAGACCTGTAGCCGCATGTCTCGAAAACTCAGGTGGAAAGGAGCAGCGCTGTCAACTGAGCCCCACCATGTGTTAAGAGCAAGGTAAAGAGTACGGCTGCTAATCAGACGTGGCAAACCCAAACAGGTGAACTGGGAATGTATGGCAGAGAACCCTGTCTATGAGGTCTTCAACACATACCTTTGGGTGTTTTTCACACTTTCAAGGGTTAAGATTAAGACCTGGATTCTGAAAACCCATGTTCAGAGCCTCTATAGTGGATGCAACTTCCAGGAGCTGTGGCCAAAATGTTGTCGGTGCCTGTTGTGGAAAGAACCAGAGTACCCGCTGGCGGACACCAGCAGTGAAGGAAGCCATCAAGCAAAGGAGGGGTTTTGAACTTGGCTGTTCCAGGGGTCCACTTAAAGCAGCTGACGGGTATTGAATAACAAGTGATGGTTGCGGAGGCTAAAACTCAGGTATGGAAGGAATTTCACCATCCATGTCAAGTGACATTTTGCAAGGCATTCTAACTTTGTAAAAGTTTTATTTGGGGTGTATTGTAACTTTTTTCATCAGCTTGCCAAACTTAAGCCGACTGAGGCCTGAAGTAAGCCTGAGTTGGAAGGTGGTTCTTCTTTTATCTGAATCACTGAATTTTCTGTTTTGAACAATATCGTTGCTTTTTGTGCCGTTGTTGGCATCTTATTGGTGTTTCAGCCAAACCAGACGTACTACATCTATTCTCAGCAAAAAGTGTGAGACACATTTTCCACCAAAATACTAGCAAGTCAAGACTTGCTTTGGTTTTGAATAGGCCTCCTACTTGTGCACTGTGCTCTGCGTTAAGAAATAAACAACAACACAGGAAGGCGCAGTGAATATCCAGCTCTGAGAATCACCGAACAGCTGGAACACAGCTTTCTTAGACTGTCGTCAACACCATAAAATAAAACCTTAGTAAATAGTAAGATGAGAAAGTTCTTTTGAGGGTTAAAATGTTGAGTTTTGCTCAAACTTTTCCAGTTTCCACATTTTGAAAATTATGAAGTTTAAACTTTATGCAGTTTTATAATGATTTTTTTGTAATAATCTGTCCACCAAATCTATATTAATGAGGGTTGTAGCTTTATGAGAATGGGATTCATTGCAAATCAATATGCATTTAATAGGACGTTTACTGAAGCATGACAATGATAATTTACTGGATACAACTTGGATTATACTAAAATCTGCATGTTAATAATGTGAAAAAACCTTGAGCCACCACTAATTTGTTTAGATTTGTTTTCCCAGCAGTTAAGACTGTTTTAATATTTTGAATTCATTTTGATTAATACTTCCTGAGACTTATTGAAGGTCTTCCAATAGTTTTCTTTCAACAATTTTTAAAACATTTTTACTCATTTTCAGTCCAGTTCTTTTACCAGAATCTTTTCGGAGGAATGTGTTCTGTTTTTTAAGCAACTTAACACTGATCTATGAACCATTCAATCATAAAAAAATTACAAACAGCCTCTCACAAACATAATTTGTTCCCATTTCTTTTATAGTGTCTATGAAAAACAGCAAATATAAAACAGTTTGAAAGATAGAAAATAATGTTTTTGCTGCAATAAGCTATAAGCTGTGTGGCATGTCCTTAAAATACTGGAGCAAACTGGACAAGCTGAGGACAAAAGAAGGAATGTCAGGCTTAAAAAACTATTTACAACAGATGAACAGGATCTGAAAGTAACACCCTTAAGATCCCTTCCTCCTATCTACTGTCGGCCAAAGTTTGATCAGAGATGGTCTCCATCAAGTAGCGGCTGACAAGTAGCCAAGGGAAACAGGGAGTCTGGACTAGTGTTACTTTTATCAGCCATTTTTAAATTTAGTCTCAGTTTTAGTCCAGTTTCAGTCGCGCTTATTAGTTTTTATCACATTTAGTCGACCTCATCCCATTTTTCTTTAGTCATGTTTTAGTCGACAAAAAGCGAGTATTTTAGTCCAAGAAAACACAATTTTATTTTACTAGTTTTAGTCAATAAAAACTGTCAACATTTTAGTCTAGTTTTAGTCACGACAATCATTTTACCCTTTTCCTGTTTTTGTCAGCAGATAATATTAAACATTGTTAGTCGTTATTAGAACATTGTTAAATAAAGTTTGTTAAACTACATTTAACAATCCTTTTAAAACTCATACTTAAAACATAACTATCCTATTTTATGCAGAAATAGTTGCAGGCATTTTTATGTTTACATGCATTTCTTTATATTAATATTGATGCCAATTCAATTCAAATGTCCTTGTGATGGTAACGTGAAGACAAACAGAACAGCCTTTTATGTCACCAAATACATACATTGGGATGAAACTCCTAGAGCCGTGGTTCCCAACCTTTTTTAGCTTGGAACCCCGTTTTGATACCACAAAACTCAAAACACAGACAATTTACTAATTTTATACCACATTTAGGCTAGTTCATGTATGAAAATGTTGGTTAAAGTTATTTTGAATTAAGTGTGGCGTATTATTTTATTTGATTTAGATGATTTGTTTTAGTACGTTTTAGTTTTTAGTTTGCATCCATGCGTAGCTGCTCAGGTGTTTTGTTTAAACTATAGTTCACTTGCAGCTCCTAGATTAGCTCATACTTCTGTCTGCCTTAATTAAACTTGCAATCCAACTGAAAACATAGTTGCCCGACCAGTGTAACGTATCTAAGTTAGCATAAATTCAACTTCACACACAATTCTACCAACAAGTTATGGTTGCTACATGCTACGAAGCTAATAAGTTAGCCAGCATTAGTTTGCGGTCATTTTAACGTTATTGTTGGAACATTACAGCCGTTGGTTTAATGTTACGTTATAAACAACCACCACCAAACTTTTTGTTAACTTACAACAATGTCTTTGTGGTGAACTGCAACGTGTCTCTTCAGGTTTGTTGTGTTTTTCCACCTACCTTGTGCCCACATTCCTTCCCTTTGACTAAAATCAAGCATAAGGTTTTTTTCTCCACTTCAGTGTAGCGAAAATGGGTCCATATATCACGTCTTCTGTCTCTCGGGTCCCGTGCAAAGCATGGCCATTATTGTTTTATTTTTATTCTTTCGCCATGAATCCACCTCCTGTCTGTCCCTTGTGTTTGTTCATCTGTCCGCTGCAGGTTTGAAAGGGGGTGGTGTGGTGGAAGAGAGGAGGAGGAGACAGGATTTGACAAAATCATATCATATAATAATATAAATTTTGTCTCGTCTTTGTTCGTGAACTAAAATTTCCAAAGATTTTAGCCCAGTTTTTATTTAGTGAACTACATTTTTATTAGTCCACGAAAATGCGTTCTGATTTAGTCCCTGTTCTTGTTTATTAATGGAGGTTTTAGATTCATCTAGTCTAGTTTTCATCCAGTGAAAAATGTGCGTTGACGAAAATATTTTCATTTACTTTTCGTTAATAAAATTAACACTAGTTGACGAAAATATTTTCGTTTAGTTTTCCTTAATGAAATTAACACTGGTCCGAACCTCAACATTATTGAAGCTGTGTGGGATCATCTTGAAAGCGGACAGAACAAAAGCCAGCCAATGTTCAAAGATGAGCTTAGGAAATTCCTTCAACAAGCCTGGAGAAGTACTCCTGAAGACTAATTAAGGAAACAATGAGAAAGCTGATCATTTCTCTCATCCAGCTATCGACACGTAGCGTTGACTTCATCATGAAGTGCTTTGAGCAGCTGATCATACAGAACATCAAGTACATCCTCTCTCCCGTCCTTGTCCCATATCAGTTTGCAAACAAATAAAACAGCTCCATAGAGTATGTTATATCTGCACTCTATCTAGCCCTCATCACCACCTCACTTAGGTCTAAAAGCTCTTTCTAGCTGGGTACTGGACTTTTTTTTACTGGGAAGCCAACAAAGGTACTGGTTGGCAATAACACCTCCGACTCATGCTGGGCACAGGAGCCCCACAACGGTATGTGATCAGCCTGCTGACCCATGACCCACGTGCACCTGCCTAAAACACCAGCTACATCTTCACGTTTGTGGATGATATAACTATGTTGGGCTTCATCACTAACAACGAAGAAACCAACTACAGGAATGAGAAGCAACTGGTCCAGTCCTGTAAAGATAACAGTCTCCTCCTGAAAGTGGGGAAGACTTCAGAAGACATCCCTACTGACCATTAACGGTGGTTCTGTGGAGAGGGTAAACAGTACCACGTTCCTGGAGGTGCATACATTCCTGATCTAGCGGCAACAGCATACTACTGATAAATATTTTCCTCTGCTTCCACTGCAAAAGTGAGGTCTGCATCTCTGTGTGGTGCGTAGGCTGCACTGCCTCCTGCTGGAAGGCTTAGCAATGCTTAATTAATCATTTCAGCTAGATTTTCATTGGCCATCTGCCCTCCAACAAGGACATTTTCACACTCTCCTCACCCAGAGAGCCTCCTCCACCCTTCAGCCTCCTGCTTTCAGGTAAAGGTACTGGGCCCACTCTAGAAAACGATCAGTTTCATCAACCAGATGGTTAGGATGCTAAACTTTGCCCACTACCTTCCACCTCTGTCCCCTACCAGTCAGTCGTAACCCGACAACAAATGTCAAGGTGTTTCCGAACACCATGATATCTAGAAAAAGAGACAAATAAAGAAGAATCCATTCTCCAGCTCAACTATTTGATTTATGAGGATAAAGGGATAAATAAAAGCAACTTTTTCTTCAGTTCTTACACCATTTTAGGATAATCTGCTGTTCCAGTAGTCCCTTTAAATTGGTGCTGCCTTCCTCTGAGTATGTATTCTCAGTTATTTTTCCAAACAAAGACTTTTCCCTTAGGTTTACTGTTCATGGTCAGTGGTGAATTAAGACTTGATGCAGCACTGATCATTTTAACAAACTCTCCACGATTTCAGTTTAAAACAAAGAGAATTTTATATCTTCACGTACAAAACAACTGTTCCATGTAAGTTTACTGGCTCAGCAGTGCAGGCCCGTCATGGTAGCTGTTCCCATTTTACCCACAATATTCATGCAAAATCTCCTAACAAGTCAATCTTTGATTTACTCTTCATGCCCTAAATTCATATATTAAATTAAAGCTGCAAGCAGCGTTGGAGGCCCTCGCACCTCTGGCGCCGCTCCGGCCTATTGCACCGCCCCATCACCCA
>JBAFTB010000027.1:4250722-4261673 GCA_037177355.1 Melanotaenia trifasciata
TAGATAGATAGATAGATAGATAGATAGATAGATAGATAGATAGATAGATAGATAGATAGATAGATAGATAGATAAGTATCTAGATAGATAAATAAGTATAAAAAAGTTAAATGCACAGATAAAATGTAGTTCAGTTCAGATATATCTGTTAAAGAGCCTAATGGCTGAAGGGATGAACAACTTTTTTAACCGTTCTGTTTTGCAGCGCAGCGACAGGAGCCTGTTGCTACGGTTACTCCACTGGTTTGTCATTGTGACATGCAGTGGATGTTTGGGATTGCTCAGGATGCCCTGCATTAGTGCCATCATCCTCCTCTCCAACACAGCTCCCACAGAGTCCACTTTTCTCCCCATCACAGAAACACATTTATCAATCAGCCTGTCCAGACGATTACCGTCCGTTGTGGTCATACTGCCGCTCCAACAGACAATCCCAAAGAAGACAACACTCGCCACAACAGACCGATAGAAAATGTGTAACTTTTCACTGCTCATGTCAGAAGCCCTGAGCCTCCTCAGGAAAAACAGCCTGCTCTGTCCCTTCTTATACACAGCACGTGCCTGTGCTGACCAATCCAGTTTGTGGTCAAGGTGTACACCGAGGTACCCCACTCTTCACACATGCCACAATAGCGGTGTCGTCAGAATACTTCTGAACGTGGCAAGCTGGATGGAATCAAAGGCGCTCTTAAAGTCAAAGAACATCAGCCTCACATGACCCCCTGCTCCGTCCAAGAAGGAAAGAGACCAGTGGAGTATATAGAGGACTGCATCATCCACCCCCATGTTCTCCTGATAGGCAAATTGTAGAGGGTCTAGCGCCCACTCTACTTGGGATTTGAGCCGTCAGAGTACTAGTCTCTCCAAAGTCTTAATTATAACAGATGTGAGGGCCACTGGTCTGTAGTCCTGTAGCCCTGCAGGCCTTGCCACCTTGGGCCCAAGGACAAGGCACGAGGTTTTCCACCGGGCAGTGACACATCCAGACTGAAGAATACGGTTAAAGAGGGTCTGTAAAGGCTCGGCCAACTCTGATGCACATTCCTTTAGCAGCCGTGGTGATATACCATCAGGGTATATACCCTGGGCTTATACCGCCACCTTCTAGCATTTAGCTTAGCTCCAGCCCGAGATCCGCGGAAAGGCCTCCTGAGCTCTGACGGGATCGGATGTATAATCCCACTCGATTTTCGTTGTAAGTGAAGGAGCTCTTACATTGAGTATTTAAATAAGCACATCTCTACTAAAACATGAAAAAAACAAGACACATTCACAGAGCCACGCGGACTAGCTGCCACTGAAGTTGCCGCATGCTCAATCGGAGAGATGAAAAATTTGTCATATAGCTACTGGGATTCTCACACAACCATCACTAGGATTTACAGACGATGGTCTGAAGAAGAGAAAATATCCAGTGAGCAGCAGTTGTCTGGACCAGGATGTCGTTTTGATGTCAGAGGTCAGAGGAGAATGGGGAGACAGGTTGGAGATGATAGAAAGACAACAGGAAGTCCAATGAGCACTTGTTCCAACCAAGATCTGCAGAACAGCATCTCTGAATACACAACACGTCCAGCTTTGAAGCAGATGGGCTACAGCAGCAGAAGACCACACCGGGTGCCTCCTGCCAGCTAAGAACATGAAACATAGAGAAACCCTGCAGAGCAGCCTATTATTCTTCTAAAAGAATTCAAACACAACAACCAGGCCAAAATCAAAGCTGCTGCTGCAGCAACAGACAGGAAGGAATGCTGGCAGAAAATTACTGACTCTTAATTCGTAAATTTGTGAGATTATACAATATTAATTCATGGGACAATCTAAACGGAAAGCACTCTGACAGCTCAGTTTCACCTTATTAGGTCCCAGACGTTTCAGGCAGAAAGCTTCCTCAGTTCCTTCCTTCCTTTTATATTTTACATTCAGCTCTTTATAGGCTCAGCACCGTGTTAGTGTGTTTGTGTTGGAATATTAATTCCTCACCATGATGGCACGAGTAGTAATTCATAGTTCTGCAGTTCTGCCATGTGTGAGCATTATTATTAACTTTTTTATTTCAGACGCAACCCTAACAACCCTACAAAAACATACTTTAAAGCAGTCAATGGCAAGGTTTTATTTCTTCACATTAGCTATGGACAAATTTTTCATCTCTCCGATTTAACTTAATCATCTAAGAATGAGCAGCCATTTTCCAAGAGAACTGATGCTTTTATACTTTTTTTATCTCTTATCCAGAACATAACCTGCCCCAAAGCAGGTTAGCTGTTAAGCGTAAGTTACTATCATAATTTACCCGGTAAGAAGTGAACCATTGTGGTAGGATAGAATACTTGGGGTTAACCCCGAAGTTACCTCGAAAAGAGAAAATCCAGCTTATGGTTTAACCTGTTTGCATGGATTTGTGTGGCATTTGACTCCCCACAGCCACTTATACACTCAGCCAGTGTTACATCTCAAAAACACCAGGAGAGGAAACGTCCACAGCTGAGTGTCATGTGTTGGGAGAAAAGTAAAAACCTTTCCAAAGTCAACAGCAATGGCTGCCGTTAGCACAAGTTTCTCAGTTAACTGCACAGCAGTCCTACTGAGGTGTTCTCGTGGTCATCTGTTTGATTTTATCCTGGTCACATTTCTTTCTCACGGCTGTGTGTTCATTATCAGAAACAAAAAGTAAAGTTGATGACATTTGTCTGACCAGATGACTGTCTCGTTACCAGCCTCTGCAGAGCTGGATGTCATACACATGAGGGAATTCAGCCATTTCATTCAGCTGTGTTGGAGAAGGAATACATCCAAAGGTTGCAGGATAGTAGATCTCCAGGACTGGACTTGGGCACCCCTGTGTTAAGAGGTGTAGTTTCAAATATAAGCACTTTTATTTTGAAAAATCGCCATTTAACAATAAAATGTGGGTGTTTTATTTGTCTTTCTAATATATGGTACCCTCAAACCTAAATTCAGTCTCTGTGTCTCTGTTGCTTCTCCTCCCTCCAGTGAGTTTTATCTAGCCTTCTGAGACTAGCCCAGCTGATACACAACTTAGCCAATATTATTATAACATACTTGCTACATAAAACTTACTGAACAAGATGTCACCTCCCCTCTGTTCAAGAAGAAAAGAAGAGTCAAAAATATAGAAAAAACAGAACTACTGATGGAGTGAAAGCCCTATATTAACTAAAAACTAAACAAACATGATCACCACGTGTTCCTCTCATGCAACACATACTCAAAGTACACTAAGTAAAAAAAAAATCCCCAGCAGAGGCTCACAACTAAAATAAGATAATCCATTAAAACACCCCCAGAGGCAGCAACTCACTAAAGAGGGGAAAGCCAAAGAGTTCATAAAAACAATTAAAAACTAAAAAGTATGCAAATAAATAAATAAACCAACAGGAGCATGGTGATCAGTCCTATTGAACTGCCCTCTTAGTATACTCAGTCATGGTAAAAGTTTTCAGTCAGGACCACAAACAGAAAAAACAACCAACATGTACTGGTAGCTCAGTGGTTTCTGGTGAACTTGCCCCACACCTGCCTTATCTGTGTGGCAGACTGAATGCTAATGGCTGAGAAGGCCTAAAGAACCCGACGTGCTACATACCAGGTACCACGGAGGAGAGCTGTGATTAGTCAAAGTTGCATTAAAGTTGAAGGGATTGGACAAAATTGCAAGGACAAGCAGAATTATGTAAGTTTTTATTATATTTTTTTTTTTACAAAAAAGAGCTTTAAGAATCATCTACAGAAGAAAATAAAAAGATCCATCAAATTTGTTATTTATTCAGTTAGTTTTTAAAGTTTGTTGTTAGTGGATTACCTTTTTACAAATTATAGATAAAGCACATAATAACAAATTACCATCGAATATTAAGAAGTGGAAATAACTTAAAGAGACATTGTATAATAATTCCTTCCATCTAATGCTGGAATTGTGCATGGCATGCTAACGTATAACGCATGCTAGCATCTCACCTTCTCAAACACGTATTGCAACAACAGTAGCCGCCACGTCTCAAAAAGCCTCAAGAACAGGATAGTTCATGGAGGTTCGTGATTTTATAAATACTGCTAACTTATTCCACCAAGCTCTCAGATAAGGTTCCTCTGTGTTTAGAAGGAAGAATTGTTCTCACAGGGGGAACGATCTGAACGGGAGAACGGGCATCAACACAACACCGGCTTTTTTTTCCCAGTAAAACCAGCTTATAAAGCCTTCCCACCAGCTTTAAGTCCTAAACGACTGAAACCGCGAGGCGGGTGTATTTTAGCAGAAGCTACTGTTATGTTGCCCATGGTAACACATACATACCAATGTTAATTCTGGCCAGTAAACAACAGATAATGTTACACAATGTCCCTTTAAAAATGAACAGAGATCTTAAAGAAACCCAGATTTTGAGCGCAGCAGCTGGAAGGAAGTGTCTCTGTAAAAGGAGTTAGTTTATGGAATAATCTGGACAGAGATGTGAAAAAAGCTGAATTAATTTAGATTTTATAAAATAAGGTTAAAGTTAATTTATTGAATAAATATATGTGTTAATGGTTCTGATGATGTGTTTGTTCAGGGTGATATGAGTGTGGTCAGAGGTGTGAGGCTATATGTAAGCCTTTTTTAAATATTTTTTATTTTATGCTTGTTTTCATTTTTGTGTATATATATTAGGATTAAATTGTCATGTAAAAAGGGGCAGTTTATATAAGATTATTTTCTTCTTTCTGCTACTTGTCGTTCTTGGATTATCTTGTATTGTTTTTTTTTTCTTTCTTTCTTTTTGGTTGGATTGTATCAAGAATTAATTAAGTAGAATACACTGAAATTTGTATAAAGTAAAATGCAGGATTTTTTTAATTTATGCTAATGGTTGCTACTGGTATGGAAAAACGTTGCCTGGTCTGATGACATTCAGATGCTAGGATCAGAATTTGAAAACCTGGATCCATCCCGTCGAAGTGACTGAACATGCAGACTCTACACCTTACAGCTAAACTGGAACACACAGAGGTGTTTGCATTAATAATGTGATGTTCTGTTGGTGTTGCAGTGTTTCCCACAACAGACTATTTCATGTCTTATGTATAACTGAGGCAACAATAAGCCTTTACACATTAGATTGTCCAGGGTCACATTTACAGCAAAGCTAAATGATATCTTACTAAAGTATTTCATGTGATGTGTATGTGGGCGTTGCAGAGGTGCAAAGAGCTCATTTAAGGCAGCACAGTTCCTGTGTTTTATAGCACATTACCTTAATGCTCTACGGAGCGAAGAATGCATCAGTTCAATAAGAAACTAAAGGTTATGCTCCACTCAGAAACACCATATTAAAGAATGTTTTGTGATAAATTGTGTTTGGCTGAAAGCATGGGGTGGAAAGGGTATAACACTCGAGTCTGACCACAGATTGTCCTTCAAATAGCTGTGACATGAGCCCAGGCTCTGGTGTGTGTGGACTGGTGAGTGAATGCACTGCATTATGAATGGTTATGTCTCACTGCAGTTTGGTCTGTGGGGTTTTGTTTTATGGCTCTGAGTGCTGCAGATCATATTTATTGTGAGCAATCACCACGTGGAAATGTCTGAACAGAAGAGGTTTAGCTGGTTGGAAAATCCATCAGCTGCAGATTCTGCACCGAGTCCTGACCATGGGGGGGTTGTCATGTGGACGTGGTTGGATGGATGTAAACAGCAGGATTCTCACAAGAGGGATCATTTGGTTTGACCAAGCTTCAAATTATTCGTATGTTACTACATCACAAACGTTCTGACTAAATAGATTATAAAACCCAACTCAAGATAAACACACACTGGTCACATTATTAGGTACGCCTTGCAAGTATCCAGCTTGACCCGCGTTTACCTTCAGAGCTGCTTCATCTCCAACCGGTCTGCCCATTCTCCTTTGACCTGACATCAACAAGACATGCTGGTCCAGACAACTGCTGCTCGCTGGATATTTTCTCTTCTTCAGACCATTCTCTGGAAACCCTAGATAACTAACTGGTTTATTTTAATTTATTCTTATTATATATTCAAACAAAACATTTAAATGATAAACAGAAAAAACAGAATAAAAAGGAGGAGAAAGAAAAAAAATCTGATATAAACTGCCCCCTTTTTACATTAATTCTAAATACATACAAAAAAAGAATAAAAAAAAGGCTAGCATTGCCTCTCACCATGTCTTCATCAGCTTGGTAATGGTTTGTTTTAATCAGATTATAAGTGGGCCACAATGAATTGGGTTGAACTGGACTGTGTGTGTAAAAGTGCCTTGAGATGGGAAGTGGTGCTTTACAAATAAAGCTAAATTAAATCACGACACACAGTAAATATGGAAAATTAAGAAACACGTGTTCATTTGAACAAATATTAAAGTAGCTCAAATACTAAAATAATACTTTTTTAAATATTCTTGTAATGTGTGTTTGATGTATTTTCACCGGCTCATGTGAAGTTCTCTGTGTTTGGCCGAAATAGTGTAATTAAATTGCCATATTCACCTCTTTCTCTTTCCCGTCCTTGTGGCTGCAGCTACTTAGCCAATGGAATTGCACTCCTGTGAAAAGGCGATTAATCTTGCTGATAAAAGACGCAGCGATGAAGATCTGACTTTGTAATTTCTAATTACTGGAGTGTAAATATGTGAAATAATATAACAGGAGTCGGCCGTTTCTCCCTGCTAAACCTAATGAGGCAGATGTTTGTCAGACTGCTTCATAGTATCCTGGTAAGCTGAAATTAAAACAGTGACATCAGCTTCTTATCACTTGGCTGCACATCAACAGTATTCTGTACCGAACAGTTTACTGGCAACCAGAGGGAGTAATCAGCCCCAAATGTTGCCTTTGTTTGGCAGCATTGACATTACACTCTGTCATCACTCAAATTGAATTTGCAAGCATGAAAATGTAATTTGAAAACATCAACAGGTCTGCTCTAAGGCAAAAATCATGAGTGTCAAGTCTGAGCTCTGCCAACAAGCTAAACTTGTTGTAGCTTCTCCATTTAAATAGCAGAAGCTGGCATCCTCAGACACATGGTGCTTTCTGGGTTATGTGCAGATTTTCTTAACAACTGCTGATACAATGAAATTCTCACCAATTCAAATAAATCTCATTTGGATGTGTTAAAGCTGAAGATAAACACTTTTAATTTGTTTCACTGGAGCAGGTCCAGAAAAGGGATTTTCATACATTGTGTCACTCGAGACTTAATCTCAGCTGCAGGAGATGCTGAAGGTTGTTGCATAAAATCCCTTAAACTGTTTTTATATTCCTTTTTTATTTTTATTTTTAAGGAAAAAAACACATCCACTGCTTTGTGAATGTTGAGGTAATTGTTAGCTGTGTCCCAGTTCAGATGCTGCCTCATGTTTTTACTCACCGGCCACTTTAACCTTCTTAGTACCAGTTTCGACCCAGTTTTACTGCCAGAACCACCATTATTCTCGGTGTCATAGATTCAACCAGGTGGTGGAAACACTCCTCAGAGGTTTTGCTCCATAGTGATATAACAGCATCACACAGTTGCTGCATTCATGAGTATCTCCTGTTCCACCACATCCCAAAGCTGCTCTATTACATTGAGATCTGGTGGCTGTGGAGGCCATTGGAGTCCAGTGAACTCATCGTCATGTTCTAGAAAGCAGCTGGAGATGATCCAATACACTACCACTCACTGGAGAAATAAAATATATTATAAAATGTAATATATATACATAAATTGTATTTACTAAGTTTGCCCCAGTGATAAACAGGAAAAGAAAATGATGCAGCTATATTTTTATAGAATAAATACACTATTAAAAACATCAACATTAGCCGTCTAATCAATTTATGGCACAACACCGGCTGCTGCTTCCCCACCGGAATTGAAATAAAAAAAGGAATGGAGTTAGCAAACACCCGCCAAAAAACCGATATGGCAAAAAATGATTTACAACGCAAAGTTAGAAGTAATGACGTGTCTATTAGGTTGGTAGAACTGGTTAGAAAAGGCGGACAAATTAATGAACTTTACGAGAGTCGAGTGCAACGGTGTCAACACATTGTATGCCGCTTGTAAAACATGTTTAGTTAATGACATTTAGAAATGAGTGAAAAACAACTTTATATGTTCTTTTTGTGTTTATTCAACTTTGGTAGACATGGTGTAAACCACGTACTGTTTTAGTGTTGTTCCCTTATTTTTTTATTGTAACTAACCTCCAAAAAAAAAAAAAGGAAAAGGAAAGGCTAGAAACACTTACCAGCTGGTTAAAAAATGAATGGTGAGAAAGTAAATTAAATTCAAAGTAAGACTAAATAAATTAAAAAAATTTTAAAAAGCAGACACTGCGCAAGTATAAATTCACCTTTATTTACCAAAACGGGTTCCGAAGTTGTCTTACTCCATCTAACTTGCATTGTTTGGTGCATTTACCAAAACTGAAAAGCCTGAACAAGGTGTAGGGGACCCCCGTAATTGTAATTTTGTAATAAATTTGCCATCATTGATATGATCAAAGGCTTTGGAGGCATCTAAGAAGCACATAAACATAGTAGAATTCTTCCCTCTGTACTTACTTACAGCCTCTTTTAGAGCGTAAATGCACACGTCTATGCCATGTTTACTTTTAAAACCAAACTGTTCATCAGTGGTGTTAATATACTCCTCAAATAATCATTTCTAGCACCTTAGATAATACACTGGCTAAAGCAATAGGCCTATAATTTTCAATACTGGATGTCTTACCTGTTTTATCTTTAATTACGGGAAACAGCAGGACAGACAACATAGAGCAAAGTACCGAGCATTAATATTCCAGAAAAACATAAAGCATCTGATCAGGCCCACGTGATTTACTTACAGCTAATTCTTTGATGACACAACTGACTTTATCAGTCTTAATAACCACTTTGTTATGGGAAGTAACACCAATCATAAAGAGCTCAACTTTAACACAGTTAAACAGATCACTGTAATGCTTTCTCCAAAGCTCAGCATCATTTGCAGCCCCAGTAGAGACCAAAGGTATTTTACTAGTATTCATACCCCTGATTTCTTTCCAAAATTCTTTCATATCATTTTGCAACAACTTATGGGCTAGAAAATTAGCTCTCAAGGTGTGCTTCTTCTTTTAATGTATCACACAGCATATTTAAACTGTGAATCGGCTAGCTTTTTAAACTAACATGACATATCACATGGTAATGGTACATATACAAAAAAATGTTATTCTTTTATATTTTGTTAAAGGAACAAATATAGATAAAAAAAAATTTACTTTTCTCCCCATTAAATTCTGGTTCGGGCTTTAAAGGGTTAAAGAACAAAGGAAAGGAAAAGGGAAACGTTTAAGTTAATATGGTGGTTTTATAAAAACTACACGTAGTTGGAATTGAGATCAGATCACTGCGAGATGTTCCATAGCTTTCAGCTTGACGGTTTTCTAGTTTTTGTACAAATCAAACAGACTTTAAACGACAGGAAACATCAGTGAAGCCGTTTCCCCCTCCAGTCATGACGCCATGCTCAGCTAACTGCATTGTAATAAAACTTTGTTGTTGATGTTTTTAATGTGTTGAAAGCGATCCACTTCAAGAGGAAACCAGATCAAAAACCATCCCATTTTTTATTTATGGGGGAGTATCCCTTTAAAGATATACCAAACAAAGTCTATTTTATCAAGCTCCAAGATGGATCATCACAACTTTGAAGGGGTCCTCTGAATTTCTTGCTGTAAACACTTTGCATAGCACGTTCTCAAGGGCTCATTAGTGGTCACACTCAGACACACATCATGTCTAAATTTACATGCAATTCAGTTTGCAGTGTCCAAAAACCGGAGACTGAAGTAGTTTCAAATCACCTTGGATGTTACTATAAGCTGTGGCCAATTTCTTCTAATACTTTCTGTAAATAGTAATGAAAGTGCAAAGGGCTGCAGTGTCCCACACAACCAGGGCATGAATGTTTTATGGGACTGTTGAAGGGTCACTGCACACCAGCAATGAGAGCTACATAAATAAAGAGCAATATTAAGCTAGATTTAAATTCAGGGCTACTCTGGTGACACTAACACACCACAGGAATGCAAATGATGGGACTTATTTATTAAGACAAACGAGTCGTCTGCATTCACAAACTGCTTGTCTACACTAATAACTAATCAGCCAATCACATGGCAGCAAATCAACACTTTTAATCATGTAGACATGGTGAAGATGGCTGGCTGAAGTTCAAACTGAGCATCAGAACGAGGAAAAGGGGGGATTTAAGTGACTTTGAACGTGGCATGGCTGTTGGTCTAGGTATTTCAGAAACTGCTGATCTACTGGGATTTTCGCTCACAGCCATATATAGTGTTGTGTGTAGGATAAATGAAGTCCACTGCCTCTTAAATATCTTGTCTGTGTGTTTTCTAGCAACCTTCTCAGCACATTTCATCCAGCATCTGCCCTTAATAGGGTTTTCCTGGTGGAAGGAGGCTCCTGATTATTCTAAGGTCTGTTGTATATTTAAACCCCATAGAAATAAATATCTACATATAACTTTTCTGTGCTTCACTTGTCGCCATTTGTTTCCTGGAAAGTGAAAGCAAATGTTGAAATTACTGAGGAAATTTTTATGAGACACAAGAGACGAGGCTGGAGGTTGGAGAGAGCTGTTAGCATGTTAGCAGCAGTCATAAATACAAGTTTATAATCTAAAAAATTAATTGTGGTTCCAAATCCTGTTGCTCCAAATTAAGGGCTGGTCCTTCAGCATATTATAAACTGACTGGATGGAGGCGTTGCTGCCATCAGATTTTTCATAATAATTGGCACTATGCTCACCGTCCACTTAATCGGGTCAGAGTGCATCACTCTAGGACACCATGTTCCCAGTGGCGGCTGGCCTATAGGGGGCGCTAGGGCGCCGCCCCCCTGATAAGAAAGGGGGGAAAGGGGGATGGCCAAT
>JBAFTB010000027.1:4321022-4331795 GCA_037177355.1 Melanotaenia trifasciata
AGCAGCAGAAGACCACACCGGGTGCCTCCTGTCAACTAAGAACAGGAAACTGAGGCTACAATTCACACACACTCACCTACACTGGACAATAGAAGGTGGAGAAACGTTGCTGGTCTTGTGACTTTATTTTCATGACATACTTTGGGCCAACTAACATGGTTTAAACATCACAGCCACCATATTGTTGCTACCTTTGGGATGTGGTGGAACAGGAGATTCTCATCATGGATGTGCAAGCATGGATCCATGACAATGAGCTCATTGGACTCCAACAGCCTCCACAGTCACCAGATCTCAGTCCAATAGAGCAGCTTTGGGATGTGGTGGAACTGCAGATTCTCATGGATGCAGCAACTGTGTGATGCTGTCATATCAATATGGAGCAAAATCTCTGAGGAATGTTTCCAACACCTTGTAGAGTCCATCACACCAAGAATCAAAGCAGTTCTGAAGGAAAAAGAGGGTCTAACTAGAAAGGTGGACTTGATGAAGTGGTCAGTGAGTTTACAGTATTTGCAGCTTTGGGTTACAGGCTC
This sequence comes from Melanotaenia trifasciata, assembly GCA_037177355.1. Lineage (NCBI taxonomy): Eukaryota > Metazoa > Chordata > Actinopteri > Atheriniformes > Melanotaeniidae > Melanotaenia > Melanotaenia trifasciata. Next base: position 4,321,559 of record JBAFTB010000027.1, read on the forward strand.
AGGACATGACGAAACATCTAACAACTCAGCAAACTTAAATAATTTCTCTTCATGTCCAAATCATTCAAACTTTATTCATAAAGCACTTTAAAACTGCATAGAACCAAAATCTTGTATAGAAGATAAATTAAAAGCCACAAATAACATAAGATCAGACACATAACATATGGTAAAAGTAAAACAAGCTTTTGTTGGGTTTGCTCTCAACCAGAAGAACAACAACCGTATGAATCAGGGCTGTGCTGACAACGCAAACATCAAATTAGCCAGTGACAGCCATTTATGTTTCTTACATAATGCACAAGAACATTAACCTTGTAAGAGAAGGGATTTTAGCCACAGGCCAAAATCAATGTGTGGCAGGTAAACCAAAAGAGACGTGTAAATGCATCAGCCAAACATCTGCTCATACACAAACTGAACAAAAATGAACAATTAGCCGCCCCGAAGCCAAAAATCCAGGCGTACATTGATGCAAAGTGTCAATCAAACATTTGTCCTGTGTGGACATTTCGAAATGAAACACTCCTGTAATTTGTAATGATTATTTTTGGGCTTTTTAAAACAAACTGACACAGTAAAAATGAAACTTCAGCAGGAATTTACCCTCATGTTCATGTAAAGCAGCTCGTTTGTTACTTGTTATACTAAAACTATGATCAAATGTTTTTCTGTGTTAATCAGTCTGCAGATAAAGTTGTAATTGTACAAACACAGCAGCTCATGTTGTTGTGAAACCCCAATTTCCCTAAAATTTGGGACCTTGTGTAAAATGTTAATAAAAAAAAATAATGCAATGATTTGCAAATTTAATAAATCCTTTATTTATTCCATATAGAACATAAACAACATCAGATGCTGAAAAAGACTCATTTAAAACAGGGACAAGAAAAGTAATCACAAACCAAAGGAGCAAGACAAACAAAAAAAAGAGAAATTGCTAATTAAAAAAATCTAATTACATTCATCTCAGGATTGTTTTTCCACTTTCAGCTCAGCCTCAAATTAAGAAGCATCAAACATAAAGCTGACACTAGTTAAGAACATTTTGTTTTTGTCAAGTGACTCAGAGTCTGAATTACATGAGAGCTGAAAGTTGGTGGAACATGAATCTGAGCTGAGGGGTCGATCATGGCACCCTGAGCCAAACCAGACAGGAAATGCGTCCCTCAGAGGATCCTGGGTCCAGCTACAGGTGGAATAAGCCAGTTGTGATTAGTTTAGTTTTTTTCATCTCCTTCCTGTTGGTGGCATTGACAGAGCTGTGCGAGTGTGGAGCAGCAGGGCTGCAGCCAGGGCTTCCACAACAGCTTCCCCGCAGTCAGCTGGCTCTCCACGGGCCTCACCGACCTGCGATGCGTTTCCACGGCTTCCTGCATCACAGCGAGAACGGAGTGAAAGGCCGGCTCAGTGTCTGGAGTCAGCGGCGTGGACTCTGATGGATCCTTGGAGAGGTCAAATAGCAGAGGAGGATCATGGTAGGTCACGTAGTCCGGAGTGCAAAAGCAGATATGAGTGTGGAAACAGGCTGTTTGGTCCTCTGGGTAGAAGTTCGGTGTGAAATAAAAAGCTTTCCACACGGAGCTGCCTGAGGAATATCAATAAAACCAGTAAATGTGTCATTTCTTCTCATAAATTACCCTAAATTTCTCCCATCCCACCCTTTTTGTAACCATGTGTGGAGACCTGAAATGCAAAAATATAATTTTTTTCCATTTTCTTTATATTCCTGATCTGCTTCTTCCATCTAAATAGGTGGACCATCACTGATGTCATCATGTACAATCCCTCCCTACAGATACATCACAGAGAAACACGTGAATGAATTTCTGCCGTTGGATCCGACTTACTGTTCTGAGGTTTCCATCTGACCGCGTTCAGGTAGGAGTTGCAGTAATGGAAGAGAAATTCATGGTGAGGTCTTCCAGCTCTGCCCTGCAGCAAATCCATCAGGTCACGGCCGTCTATTTCCCTGTAAACCGGAAAATATAGGAAAATCATCTCTGATTTATTAAACTGTCCTGGAATGTAGAAATCAGATCTAATAAATAAATATCCTAGTGAATCATTCCTACTCTTCCCTGTTTCGTGGAGAAGGAAAGTGGTCTTGGTTCTGGACAGCCTCACCTGTCCTGAGGGACTGAGGCTCCGCTCAGCTGGACCACCGTAGGAAACAGGTCCATGTTGCTGGTGGGCTCATCTATCTGTCTGCCGCCGGGGATTTTCGCTGGCCAACGCAGAATTCCTGGGACCCGGATTCCTCCTTCCCAGTTTGTGGACTTCCCTGCTGCTCAACAGGGAAAAAAGACAATGTAAAATAAAGAAATCAGATTTTCTCCAGTTAGTTTGTAGATACATCAGAGTGATTTTTTCATCGACCCCAGTCTCCCTTCCAGCCCCGCTCAACTAGGTTTTGGTACTTTAGCTGTTTACGTTTGTTTGCTTCTTCCATTTGATTCTCCAACAAAAACATTAGTTCAATTATTAAAACCTGCTTGGAAGGAATAGATGTGAGTCCCCCACCCAGCCTCAAGGGTCCAATTCAATTGCTTGCCCAAATCAGTGTCCAGATCCTGGTCTGAAGCTTAAGAGAAGAGGCTGGTTGATGGTTCAGAGTTTAGCTGCAGGAACACTGAAGATGCTCCAGCACTTCCAGTGGCAGCACCTCTAAACAAGGACTGTTGGACAGCTGCTTCAGATTTGTTCCAGGATACGCTTTCCTGGGCAGAGAGGACCATCCTGGACCAGGTGGACCAATCATACACAGCTCGGAGCATGAACTGTTATGCTATTCTATTCTATTCTACAGTCATTTAGAAGACGCTTTTCTCCAAAGCGACTTACATCTGAGAGGAATAGTCCTTTGTTTAAATACAAGATCACGATTTTGTCACACAACATCATCTTGGGCATAAGTGCACGCAGCTTATTCAGTGCTGAGTTGAGCCCAAGAGCTGGACAAACCTTTTCTAACTCATTCCGACGAGTAGGAGAGTTAAGCTATATATTTACTGGAATCACAGCAGCTCATTTTTATCTTCAACCCCAAGTTAAAAAAAAAGCACTGCTATCAAAACTGTAAATTAAAATGGCAGCAACACATCTCTAAAAAGTTGGAACAAGGACAACAAAAGGCTAGAAAAGACATCAAATTTAAAATGAGGTAATATTCTCAATGAAAGGGTAAATTAATATGTTGTTTATGATCTATGTATTTATGTGATTTGCAAATTATTGCATCCTGTTTGTACATTTTAAACAGCAGCCTAACGTTTTGGAATTGGGCTTGTTTACACTTTAACATTAAAGTTGAGCTTTTCAGTTCTTGATTTTGTGTACAGTGCAGGTTTTACAAAAACTGTCAAACTGTTTGCATGAAGCACTTACTTTTTTCAGGTAAGTAAAGCCAAACATGCGATACCTTTAAATATTCCGTTCCATCCTCCGTGAACTTCACCTGCTGCAGATATTTCCTCCAAGTGAGCCCCCTGATCTGAGGTCAGATAAACCAGGGTGTTTTCTCTCAGCCCGAGTCTGTCCAACGTCTGTAGGATCCGACCTGAGAGAAGATGGACCATCTGTTAGCATTCTGAAACATTTTGTTGTCTTATCTGCTACTGAGAATAACGATTTGTTAACAGTTACTTTTCTTACTGTCTCTGGTTTGGTATACATCGTCTAACAATTTGAAAACATGAATACAGATCAGAAGATCTGTTCAAGACGTCAAACAGAAGCCATAAAATTCTCTTTGAATAGAAACCTTAAGAAAGAGCAGATAACCTGTTTCAACACATTATCACTGGAGGAAAAGATGGCGAGTTTTCCACACAGCAGGAGAGTCAGTGCTGGAGATGTGCTCTCACAGCTGGAGAGAAGGAGTGTAAGAGTGGGGGAGAAGATGCCTGCTTTTGTGTTGATATCAACACCGCATGTAGGAGTAAAAAAGCAACGTGCAGTTCAGCAAAAACAATAACTTCTCACCTGCACACACAGTCACTGTCAGAAAATATTGTAGATTACCTACATTAATATTTTAGCTCACACTGCGATCTTTTTTTCAATTGCTGCAATTTGTAGGAATGAAAGCTTCAGATATTTGCATCTCAAGTTCCACCGCTGCAGTAGGAGTGTGCAATATCGTATCGTTCCCGATAATACTGGTAGATTTTTTACTCCCCTGAAAAAAACGTAATATCATGATGTCACGTGATCACACATTTCTGGCATGATGACGTTATTTGAATATAGCACAAGCGACTTCAGCTGAGCAAGGAAACATGGCAGAGCAAAAGAAAAACAGTGAAAGCAACAAAAACTTATTAAAATCATTTTACCGTAAATGTGCTCCAAAAGACACGCACATTTCTGCCGCATTCTGGCAAATAAAAGGAGGTTACTCTCCACCATCGCTGCTCCGTGTTGTTACTTTAGCGACTTTGTTGTTGTATTTATTGAGTATTCAGACCTGTCTACTGACTTTTTCTTCTCAATAAGCAGCAGTGCTACTGTAGTCGCCTCCTGCGTACCACAGAACTCACAGGAGGCCGGTGTGGTGTTGAAATAAGTACCCCTGCCATGAAACCATGGAACACAACCTTTGGCAGGGATGCTGATTTAAATGCTGCACCGGGCCTCTTGCAGCAGTCCCTCAACAGCTACAGTTTTTTTTTCCCCCTTCCTTTTCAAAAAACTTAAACATATTTACACACTGCCACTCAAAAGTTTGGACATGCTATCCTATTAAATCTAAAGTGTGTCCAAACATCTTGCATCCTGTCTCTTCTCTGAGCTCTCTGCAGTGAGTGGAAGTGAGTCTGATGTTGACTCTTGTCTAGGCTCTTGCTCTGTCACTTTTCTCTTTCTTTTTCTCTCTTCTTCTGATAATTTCCTCTTGGTTTTATTATTTATTTCCTGAATCAGCCACGGTACACTCTCAAAACAACCAGCGTGTTGATATCTCATTGCTTGCAAGTGTTGTGGTCTCATAAAGCAAAATGCTGCTGTCAAGTGATATGCCAGGACCAAAAAAAAAAAAAAAAAATATTTTATAAATTGTGAAGTACAGTTTTTCAGCCTTGGGAAGTTGCAGGACAATGACAGCTCCAGGAACGTATATAATGTATGTCAGTGGGCCATCAAAACAAGTCAAAAACACATAGTATTAAAGTTATGTGGTGCTACTTTAAAATGTTTGTTTTACAATGTACAACTCTCATAACAATGAATAGACTTGTCTTAGCTAATCTACTTTTCAATCAGTAAAAAATTATATTTTCCAAAATATAAATGACAAAAAAGTATCATCGGCATAGCATTAATTGCTATGCCGATGATACTCAGCTATACTTATCCATGAAGCCTAAAAAAACAATGAATCATTTTGCAAAGATTCCTTAAAGACAATTAGCCTGGATAACTGAACTTCCTCCCTCTAAACATAGACAGACTGAGGCTGTTGTCTTTGGACCTGAGTGTGAAAGGAAGACCCTGTACAAATATGGAATTACTCTGGATGATATTACCTTGGCTTATAGTACTACAGTGAGGAACCTTAGAGTTATTTTGGACTGGGTTCTGTCCTTTAAATCCTTGATTGAAACACGTGAGCTTTTAAAAAAGCTCAGGTGACCCACCTACACTCCAGTCCACTTCATGGACGGCATCCCCGTAGATGCCGTGGTGGCTTGTTCCTCTAAATGCTGCAGAAGCAAACATGGCCGTGTGAACTTGCAGGAAAGAGAAAAACAGCAGGAAAGGCCTGGCTGAATTCCTGCAGAAACAGAAAATACAGTCAAATATAGCGCAGCCATTTTCCTGATTTCACTTTATGTTTAATCCCTCTCACATCCCAGCTGCAACATTTTAAAATACACAGAAATTAGGACAACACTGAGCATCGAACAAGACAATCTGTGAGACAGTTCTCTGAGCCATGACAGTCTAGAAAGCAGACACAGACCTCTCTATGAAGTCCACGGCTTCGTGGGTCATCCTCTGCGTCAGGTTTTCAGATGTGAATGGTTGCTCCACAATACTGTGATCCCTGAAGAGAACACAGTTGAAGTACGGGACGATCCTGATGAATCCCACCATCATTCCTGTGACTATGACTGCCACCAACAGCAGACCGAAGATCAGCCCTCTGCGGAATCTGATGAGCCCAATGCAGTGGAGGCCAACTACAGAGACCAACACAACTCCAAATGTCCTGTACGGTAAATATTTATGGAACTGGAAAATGGTCCCATGTCCCCACTGGCAGTCTCGTAAGTTGGTCAAAGGAATGCCAAAGAAGTAATTAAAGCCGTGGGTGCTGGGGTGGTGACAGTGATCGTCGCTGCTCTTACAGTTAAGACCTAGGTGCCATTTTCCTGGACAGAAAAAAATAGTAAAGTATAGATTCCTTCTTTGGAAAGAAAAGAAAGCTTGTTCTAATTTATCAATAGAGTCAAACAGGAGAACGATAGTACAGAGAGTGTCTCTATTTTTTTATTTTTTTCCTGCATTTCCTGGGATTTCACTTGACAGACTCAGCCACAATGAACAGCCGGTCTAATAAAGTGGCCGAAGAGTGCATAAAAGTTTTTAATGGATAACTTATTTGTAGTCAGACCATGCTGCTCTAGCTTTTTTAAAATGAGTGTAACAAAAGCACTGGAAAAAAATCTTTACAACATACTGAACAATGAAATGAGCCGCTTACACATGTGAACAGGGTGTGAACAGGTCAAACATACCTATAAGAGCAGTTTCGTAACCCTGTTGCTTAGCAATCTTAGCAAAGGTCACTTCATGACTGGGAAGGCCTCCAGACGCTGCATTAAATAGAAAAACTCCTGGTTTCAAATCCCCAGCTACTCCTGGGAGAATAAAAATGAGAAAACAACATTATGTAACCTTTTGTAACTGACAGGACTTTCTGCATTAAGATCAGGGATTTGCTCTCAGTACAATGACAGTTAGTCAGACTCTCCAGTGCAGACAGAGAGCGTTTTAGAGCCATTGTTGTTCAATTCTCAGAACCATGTCTAGAATTTAGGGGTCATACTTGATTCAGAACTAAAATTTGATTATTAATTTAGTGGTAGTTTCAACAGACCAGTACAATCTCAGATGGCAGGTTTACTTGTGGTTCCTAGAGGATCTAAAAGTAGAATGAGAGGTAGGAACTGCAGTTATCAGACCCCACTCTGTACAAGTGGCTTCAGGAAGTAGACACCCTCTCTACCTTTAAGATCAGGCTTCAAACCTTCCCTTCTGATAAATCTTATAGCTAAGGCTAGCTAGGTGACCCATAGCCAACCCTTTAGTTCTGCTGCTGGGGGATGTCCCATGATGCACTGGGCTACTTTCCGCTGTCTTTACTCTCCATGAATAAATGTATGATCATTGCCATTAATTTGAGTTTCTCTGGCTTAAAGTTATGATGCTTGTTGAACCCTCCTTTCTCTTTTCCCCACCATCATCCAGTTCCTGGTTCTGTGGGAGGAATTTCGTTCTTGTTAAAAGGGAGTTTTTGCTTTCCACTGTCACCTTGTGCAGCTCAGGATGGAGGATTGAATCAAAGATAACTGAATCCTTGTTGACTTGATCCAGAATGTGACGATCATCCAGTCAGTACAGAAAGAGCCTCTCTGAACTCACCCGATCTTACTGGGTACCGTCCCGTTAGAAACGCCGCCCGGCTCGGGGTGCAGAGGCTCGCTGCAGCGATGTGTTGGGTCAGCTTCACTCCCTCTTCGGCCAACTTGTCGATGTTTGGAGTTCTAAAGAAAAAAAAAATCACCAATATCCAGAGAGACAAACAGCAAGACAAGACCTTTAAAAATCTTTTCCAATCAACCTTTCATTGTGGATAAAGAATTATATCCGACACAGTTAGAAAAGCAAGTGGGTTAGACTGAAATAGTAGGTGGTTGGAGACATTTTTGATATGTTTCAGCATGAATGAAGCAGCTATAATCATTCTGCAGATCTTTAAAATATCTTTGTATATAAAACAAACCCTGTGTTGAAAATGACTCGGTGGACTCTGCTTTGTATTGGACAACAGCTGAAAACTGTTGTATTTTTATTAATCAATTCCAACCTTTAGATAAATAAAACATCAAACAAAAAACTAAAACTAATTCTACGAATAGAAACTTTTTACAGCTTGACAGGGCCCATGAGATCTCCCAAATTAAAAAAGATGGACAGGAATTCAAATAAAAGTAATGCATTTTTAATTTTTAATAACTCAATTAAAGATTGCAGGAGGCACATAATTAGATAACTCAGTATTTCATTCCTGAAAGCTCCATAAAAGATTCAGATAAAGGAAAATGTCTAATTTCATTATTTTTGCTTCAGATGATCTAAAATTAATATTAAAATTGATGCCGACATTAAACATGCAATAAATCTTTTTTTTTTGAGGCCGATGCGGATTCCAGAAAATGGCAGAAAATAAATCTAATAACTGCATTAATCAGCAGATTGATTTAAATTAACTTCTTTTTTCATCCCTTAATGGTTACAATAACGAAGATAACATGCACATTATAGCATTTTCTGACAAAGCAAAACTAAGAGCGACATGATATTAGGATGGTTGCTGAAGACAGAGAGTAATATTTTTTAGCTTTTCCCTCCTTTCTGCTTCGCATCACTCGTCCTTAATTGCGTCTCAACACGCAGCTGATGGAGTGATGAACGCTCGTTCTGGATTCTCAAATATTTTGTACACTTATGTTATTTCTGCAGCTACTTACTGGCTTTTAAGCTGTTAGCTAACGCAAAGCTAGGCTGGAATAAATACAGCGATGTTATCGCTTACACAGACAGCGAGTAACTAAAGACATGTTGAGTCATTCTTAAATTTCACAACTTTGTTAAAAACTTTCCTGTCAACAAGCTCGACTCAGCCCTCTCCTGTGATGTTGTCTGGCTGTAGCTTACTCCTGTACATTACTGAGAAGACTGAGGATTGAAAGGAGTCAGAGCTCCATCTAGTGGACAAACGGCGCAATGACATCATTCTGCATGACTGACACTTGAAGGCATTTACTGTTTTATGAGAAATTTTAAAATATCAATGTTTAATCTGGAAAACTCAAGCCGATGATGATTATTTTGAAAAGGGCTATATTCGGACAATTTAATCAGCCTTTTGATTTCACTTTACCCATTTGGTAAAGTAGAAAGAAGTTGGTAAAGTGGTAAGAGGTATTCACACATGTAAAGTCTGGACACGTTTAAACTAACACTCTGGTGGAACTGTTCACAATTTCTTCCACCTTGACAAAAGCTCCAGTACAAATTAAAAAAAGCAACTGCACACCATGATACTGCCACCACCATGCTTCACCATGGGTGAGGTCTTCTTTTGGTCATGCAAAGCGGTTTTCCAAACAGTTCAGTCTTGCTCTTTCAGACCAGATCATATTTTACCTCATGTTTATGGGCGACTCAATAGATTTTTTTTTTTTTATTTACTTTTTTTTGCCGGTTATAGACTTCCATCTTCAACCTATCCCATACTCCAGTCATGTGGAGAATATGGGAGATTCTTTCTATGTCTGGACTAATAATTTTAATCTAGTTAAAATTACAAGCTGTAAAGCAAATAAATATTATGCAGATAGTTACTTTTTCCCAAGGCACAATGTTGAAGAATTTCTTAATAAAAACTTTAAAATGACACATTTAAGAAATGAATTAAAAAACGTATTGACATCATTGTGTTTTTACCTCAGTGTTTTATTGCCGTAGCAGCCGAGATCTCCAATTCCCAGATCGTCCACCATCATCAGGACAAAGTTGGGCTTGTTGTTTTCCTGAAGAAACACACTGCTGACCTCCAAAAGCAGCAGCAGACAAGATGACATCCAAAAAGACTTCATGCTGGTGGACAGAAACCCTGGAGAACACACAGACGTACCCACAACATGTTCTTATAGCAGCCAATGGCATCTGGAAGTTCACGTCTGATGTCATGAAATAATGATGCAAGAGAACTTTGAGAATATTTTATTGTCATTGGTCAGATTAACTGGTCAACAACAGTGATATACAGTAATGGCTCCCACTTTCATATTTGTAAATTTAATTTAAGTATGAAAAAAGTCCATGACAAAGCAAGAACCTGATTAATGAAGAAAATTAATTTTCATTAAATGGTATCATGTCCAGAGTGCATGTTGTTGATTTCAGATGCCAAACTGTTTCTTGTAGGATTTTTAAATCAACCATT
>JBAFTB010000027.1:4348702-4359149 GCA_037177355.1 Melanotaenia trifasciata
AATGCACCATGTCACAAAGCTCAGATCATCTCCACCTGCTTTCTAGAACATGACAATGAGTTCACTGGACTCTAACGTCCTCCACAGTCACCAGATCTCAATGTAATAGAGCAGCTTTGTGATGTGGTGAAACAGAGATTCTCACCATGGATGCAGCCAACAAACCTGCAGCAACTGTGTGATGCTGTCATGTTAATATGAAGCAAAACTTCTGAGATATTTTAAACCTTAGATTACTGGACTGGCCCAAATAATTACAGTTATTATAGGTTTACAAAAAATAAATTATTCTGAAAAACCCCTTTTTTATGCTACAAACCAGCATTTATTCTGCGCTAGCTTTCTGCCTTCAAACAGGATCTAATGGGTCACGCCCACCTGCTACTCTTCCTCTGGAATTCACGTCTATAATTATTTCCAGGATGAGTGAATTTGAGGAAATGAACCATATGTGCAGCACTTGGTTGCAGTGCAGCTGAAAGTGGTCATTACTACACCTAGACACCATGAGCGCCATGAATTTAATTTGACACGTTTCCTCTGTTTGAACTTTTTTAATTTTATTGAAAAAAAAATCCAGTTCCAACAAAGTTATGACTGGTTGTTAGTGGGACTTATACATGATAGGAAATTTAGTTTTCATGGTGGACCTGTACGTACCTGTGCTGCTCTGCCAGTAAACGTGAACCCGGAGCTGTCCGTCCTGGTAAAACGGTGTTCCAACATCCAGGATGTCACCAGCAGGCGTTTTAGGAGTGGCGCTGTTAGCTTGAGAAGATACAACAGAATATTAGCACACTGTACATGAAACTTTTGTTGTGTAAATCCAGTTGTGATAATTTCTCTGTATGCTTTGATTCCCATGGTAAGTACTTCTTCGTCTATCCCTGTCTGGAATGTGAGTTTTGCTGTGGTATGACAAGGCATTTGTAGCTGTTCTGAACGTGTTTATGGTGCCCTCTGATAGTTCGACCCCTTCATCTTGACCCTGAGTGGGTTTATTCTCCTCTTACTACCCCACCACTGACAGTATACTTTGGATAGTCCAGTTGAGAGGCATGTATGGACTCACCATGCTGTGTGTTGAAGTGGAGGACAGCTCGTGGACCTTTCAGCTGAGTTTGTCCCCAGTAGGACACAGCTTGGACTTCTACAGTGTAACTCCTGTTAGAGCGCATGCTGTCCAGATCCACCTGGTTCTGCAGGAACACACGTGTACAGGTGAGAGTGCAGATTAAAACAAGTAAATCACTGCGGTGTGTGTCCATCTTTACCTCTCTGACCAGCTTCCTCCTCTTAGTCACGGATGAAGCGAAGGAATGTCCAACTGCCGTCCAGCTCCAGCTGACCTTGTAGTGGTGGATGGGAACGTCGAGGTCATCCGGAACGTCCCAGCTGATCCTGGCTGACACGGCCCTGCCGGGTCCAAAGCTCATGTTGGCAACTTTGACCTCAGTGGGGGCTGGAGGGTTGGATGGGTCTGAGGGGGGCAAGTTGGATTTAGAAACATTTGTCCTCTGATATTTGAAAAGAAAAAGAAAAAACCTCAACAGCTGTCTTACCTCTGTGGGAGTGGATGTGTCTGCTGGGCGTGGTGAAACCTCTGGTACCGTGGGTGTTGACAGCTGCCACTCTGAACTGGTACCAGCGACCCGGCCGGATGTCGGACAGCCGCACTCCCTGCTCTGTGGTCTATATGATAGATCAGGACACACACATACACACTGTCAAACAAGCATGTCTGCCATTGTAAATGTAAAATTTCAGGAGCTGATTTAGTTTTAAATTAGTGCTTAAGCCCTGTTTCATATCTTTTATCGCCCACATCTGTTAAACAGACCTTTCAGTAGCTGCAGACGTCTTACCTGAGCAACCACCTGCCAGGCGGTGGCAGCGTCCTCACTGGGCTGGATGCCGAAGTTCCACCTCCTCTGCAGGACGTACACCACCGGATCAGCTGAGACATTGAAGCGGGAAGACCAGCGCACCTCCAGATGTCCAGAGGAGACTTCCTCAAAGTCGAGCTCCTTCCTTGGCTTCAGAGGAACACCTGGATGGGAAATTCCTCTTATCAAGTCATGAAAATGTGCGCAACAAAAGCAAATCAGAGGATTTAAAAGACAAAAAAACAAACAAATAATTAAATAATTTATTCAATTAAATTAATTTAAAATTAAAGAATTTTTTAATTTTATTTATGTATTTATTTTGAATGATTAATTGTAATATTTTGTGTATTTTTTATTTATTTGAATTATATTTTATTTATTTATCTAATTATTCTGTTTGATGCATTCATGCGTATTCATTTATTGGTTTGTTTAAATTGTTTTTCATTTTTATTTATTTACTTATTCATTTGCATTTTATTTAGCTGTGCTTAACAATAAATTTTATAATGCATTTTTTTTATTTTTTTATTTATTTCTTTAAATATTCTAATTGATCTCTTTATTCACTGAAACATTCTTATTCAGCCATTAATTTAATTTATCTTTCTCATTCATTCATTCATTCAGTGTTGATGCACCATAGGGAATATTCATTAGTAAAATCAAACTATGATTTTTTTTACTTTGGATTACAGGTGAAAACATTTATAAGATGCATTCACTGTTCTGCTGAAGAGAACTGGTGACCCAACATATTTGTTGAACTCTAACAAAGTTCCTGCATCCCTCGGAGAATAGTCTCTCTGCAGGAGTTGTCAGCACCGGCTGTATTAACTCTGTCCCAGCTCAGTTAGCGTTCCCCATGGCGGTGCAGATTCTCAGCTTTACTTGGTGCCAGGGTATGAAAACAGTTAAAGTGAGTATCCCCACATCTTTCCTCTCTCATCATTTGCAGAACCTGCAGCGACGCCTGTTTTTCCCTCAGCTTTGATCCTTTTCTGACAATGGAAACTTAAGTAGGCCAAGCTCCACCTGAGTCAGCCTCACAGCCACACAGCGTTCCTCAGGACAGAGCTTTTATAACCTGAAACTTCCTCATTTATTTCAGAAAAAGCCATAGGGATGATATTTTTTAGGCTGTCTGGGGTTTGTCGTTTGAGTTTAAAGTTTTTAGTTTTTAATATTCCATATTTCAGTCAGCTTTGCTTGACTTCTAATTATTTTCATTAGTTTTGCTGTTCATTTGACTGTTTTATTTAGGGTTATGACCTATAATTTTTAAAGATCTGTTTTATGTTTAAAATCTACAAAAAAAATGTAATTAAGAGACAGGAAACCACATATATGCATACACTACAAAGACAAAAACACATAAATAAAACTGAATACAGGCCAAAAATTACACTGCTCACAGAAGAAATTTCTTGGAGACTCTCCAAGAAATGGAAGAAGGTCCTCTGATCAGAGGAGACTAAAACTAAATTTTTCAAAATAATTAAATAAATAAATAAATAAAAATAAATAAATAAACCACTTTTTATCACCCCAAGAACAGCATCCCCACTGTGAAGCATGGTGGTGGCAGCATCATGCTGTGGAGATGTTTCTCATTAGTAGGGATTGGGATGCTGGTCAGAACAGAGGGAATGATGGGAAATTTCCTGTTTCAAGTCTTTTAGAGATTTGAGACTGGGACGGAGGTTCACCCTCCAGCAGGACATAACCCTTCGCATGTTGCTAAAGATACACTTGAATGGTTTAAGGAGAATTTTTAAATCAAGCTCAGACCTAAATATTACTAAGAATCTGTATCAAAACATAAAGATTGGTTAATACCAACAAGATCCATCCAGTCATAAAGAGGTGGAATATTTTACTTTGAGGAAGGCTGGATGAGCCGAGATCCTAAATAACATTCCCTAGAAATACGAAATACTAAGTTTAGGTCACTTGATTTAGGTGCTCCTGTCCCTGCACCAGCTGCTCTGGTTCAGCTTACCCTTGTAGAGATCTTTAGGGGACTGGCAGGTGTGGCCACAGCCATTAGAGCAGCATTTCTTCAGGGCGGAGCATTCTCTGTCATGATCACAGCTCTCTACGCAGGCGGCTGCGAAACCGCTGGCTTTCTCTGGAGGTGGACAGCTGCCCTGCTTCTCTGCTAGGACCGACTTTAGGAACTCGCAGCTTGTCACACACTCCCAGTGCTTCCTGGGAAACACCCGCTAGGTGATGTGGAGAAAAATAAATAGAGGATGTAAAGTGAGACTCTTGTTAAGCTGCAGTGCAAGTAATTGACACTTTAGCTGGAGTTCATTAGCATACAGCTAAACCTTTGTCTTCAAGTTGACCGGGTTTGTTTCTTAGGTTTGTTTAAATTTGTATTAGTGGTACATGGCCTTTCCATGGCTGGTGTTTAACCACAAAGAAAAAAATGTATTGTTAAAACAGTTAATTAAACCCAATAAAACGTAGAGACTGTGAAAGATCACAAAATTACCCAAAGTTACCTGAAAAGTCAGAATATTTATTAATTTATTTGTGTTTGCCTTACTTTGAAGCTTCTTTGACTTCATTTAATATATTATAAAATGTCAGAAAGTCACAATTTTGCTTATTTTTAAAAAAAGGTTTTAAAAAAATAAAAAAGAAAATGTATTTTTTTCCAGTTATGTGAAGCTATGTGACCACCAGATGCACCAAAAGTCGCTTATGTTTGTCTGCAAAATAATTTATGATCATTAAAATGTTGATTAGATGTTGATTTAGAAATTATTTCACACAAATATGAATAAATGAATAAATTAAAAATCCAATAAGGTGTCCAGAACACTACGATCTTTGACATTTCTAAGAACTACTCCATCCTCCTACTTTTTACATGGAATATAACTCATCTGTTATGTTTGTTTTTGTAAATAAATCTTTAATTTATGTCAAAATATAAGGGTTTAAAATCCTTAAAAATATATATATTGTTGAAAAAGTTTATTTGAGTGATTTATGAAAATAAGTAGAAAAGCATATTGATGTGTGATATTTTACAGCTGTTGTTTTGTGCATGTACACAAAGATCATCAGGAGCAGTAACTCTGAAGATGAACACATGGGTAGAAATATAAATAAATAAAATGTACAGCTCCACAAAATGTTCCCTTGGCTATTTTTGATCCCGTGAAAAGTCCTGATTTTGATTTATGACGTACCTCACAGAGCTCTCTACAGCTGTTTTTCCTCTTCATCTTCCAGGAATCTTTGCAGGGCTCCAGGCACTGTGAAAACATGATAATATATGGAAAAATATACATATATAGAGGCCCTTGAAAAGGGTTCATTAACACCTACACAGAAGCTGCTACACAGTTTGTCCCAAAAGTATCCAACTATCAGATCGCAGCCAATAACAGATAAAGAGGACCAGAAATCTGCTGACTCACAGTTAATGTTGATGAGTAATAATTAAAAATCATCTCACTTTCAATGAGATGATTTCATCCAGAAAGATTAAAAAAAAAAACTAAATTTAAGATCTGCTGTTTTCACCAGTTAACCAGTCATTTCATTTCCAGTAAACCTAGTAATTTAATTAATACGTTTTAATGGGATAACTTATACAAAGGTCTTGACATCGTTTATATATATATCTTTTTTATTTGGCTAAAGTACCAAATAACCAGCTGCACTAGAACATTAACTAATGCTGAAGATTACTAAAATATTACTTTCACCACTAACAACCACTGAAATATTCTCCTCCTCTGGTCTACCAAGGATGGGGGAGATAAACTGAAAACTAAAGTATCAATCTCATTACACTGGTATTGATCAATACCAACATTTGCATTGATATTATTGATATTTAGATCAATACACACACCTCTACAGTCTATTGAGTTCTATGGACCAGTCAGACCAATGAATAAAGTGTGAGGACCCACCGACCCACCGTCCCTGCTAATGGAGAAGGTTTCTAAATGACTTTTGGTTCCTGTAGGAAGTCATTCATGTATGAGTCTGTTGACATTCTAGAGGAGTTTTAATATCTGATTATCCATTCAGCAGGAGGAAGTTTTGCCTTCAACAAAGAAAGCCGAGTATGCAGAGGAGGATGGCGCATCTAAGGTCAGAAAGATTCAGAGGCCCACCTGTCAAGCTACTTGTTAGCATAAACATCCAATCAGCCAATCACATGGCATCATGTGGCTGGTGGCATAGTTAAATATTTGTATGTTTTTTGATAAAACTTAGACCACCTTTAGTCTCAGATTTCCTTGACTGTCCCCTCTGCTGTACAACACAGAGTATTTGTTAGCTCCAGCTCGTCTTGTGCTAGCTTACATCAGCACACGCTGGATAATCCTACTAGTCAGTACAGTCTAAATGGACATTTTAGTTTTATGAAGCAGCTGTTTACATTGTTAAATAGAAAAAAGTTAGAAAGATAAAGAAGTCCTCAGCTTGTTTCTGGAGCTTATCAAGTATTAACAGCATGCCTCCTCCAAAGTAAGTGAGGTCCGCGTGAGCAGAGGCCACCCAGGGGAGCCGGTCAACACTGATTGTAATTTCATGCTGTAGTAAGAAACAGTGGGGAGAAGAGGAATAAACAACAGCATCACAAGGACACTGCAAGTCAAAGGAAAGTTGGAGACACTGTGAACACTTTGAAAAATGTGTTAACAAACGACTCAACTTTTTAGAGAAGTGTTGCTGCCATCAAATTGAGCTCCATATTTCCATTAAATAGTAAAATGTCTTAGTTTCAACATCTGATGAGTTATTTATGTTCGATTGGGAATAAAATGAGTTTTTTGGATTTATTTAGTTTTTATTTACATTTTACGCCCATTTGTCCTTCCCTAAAAATCTACTAATGCATCAAATAGTGCAATGAACCCATTCTATACAGAAGAAAACTGCAGGATTTGGCTCCATTAGCTCTTTAAACCTGCACCATTATTTTACATTTATAGTCACACAATTATAATATGTATTAAAGATAAAAGAAAATGCTTCAAAACTCCTGGTTTAAGCGGCTTATTTGAAAACTAAAAAAGAAACCTAAGTGTCAACATGGCCCCCAGTCAGAGCCGCCAACATGAAACACTGCAGGTCAGTGTGGAGATGAGGAGGAAAAACTTCTTTTCACTTTAATAAATGCTCATAGACTACATCTAGTTTCTTCTTGGTATGCAGTGAAAAATGTCTTTAAGCATGTCTGATCGTCTCTTTCCAGCCCTGCCATCTCCAATCTCTCCTACTCGATCTCAACCAGTGGGCTCTTCCACTAATCCAGACTGACGCTCCCACTCTTACGCCTTTCCCCCTGGGCCTCGGCGTCGGTTAGTTTTCTGCTCCATTTCATGCTTACATCAGGAATTACATCTCACTACGCTGGAAATACATTTGACAAGTAGGAACTTGGTGATGAGGCTGAGATTGGAGGAGAGACCCCACCGGTAGCCGAGACAAAAAAGAGATGCAGCACACCTCCTTTTCCATCCGTCCTCAATGTCTCATCATTGAGCAAAAACTTGTCCAAAAACATTCAGAAGAAATTGTCAAACGGAGCCTGAAATAAATTTTTATATTCAGTTCTTGAATGTTTTATAGACGTCAGACTTTTTCTATTAATTCACGCAGCCTATCTTATTGCATGTATTTCAGTCTGTATATGCAGTTTCATCAATATACGCTACAAAAAGTAGTCTTAAAGGGTGATTTCGCAGCAGATAATTGGCATGTGGTTGAACTGACCCTTTAATTAATGCAAGCAGACACTGAAATCAGATCAAATAATGTGACTGAAGAAACACCCAACGCTCCATCCTGATCCCAGTGGAGCTTCTGCACATAAAAACTGGTTTCTGATGCTGCAGATCGGATGAAGGAGCTGTGTTTCAAAGGAAGGAACGTTCACGTCTGCATTTTAAAGGAGACATTTTCTGCTCTTTTTCACAAGCTGATGCACTTTCCTGTGTTGGGGTGGTCCGGCCAATCCACTCCACACCTCCGCCTGCTGGCTCTGAATATTTGCACATCTGACGTGTTCACTTACAGCATGGATGTCCAGATCTTGAGGACTGTTGTCCTGCAGGTTTTAGATGTGTCCTGCTTCAACACATCTGCCTCAGGTTTCTGGGACATTAACAAGAATTCCTGTTGAGGAGATCCATTTCATTTAAATCAGGTGTGTTGAAGCAGGGAAACATCTAAAACCTGCAGCACAACACTGGTCCTGATGGAGATGCTTTCGAAGACAAAGATCCTAGGTTGGGATTTTTTTCCAGAATTTATTTATAACATGTCCCAGAGAAAGTTTTACCAACTGCACACATGTTTTTAGGGGGATGTATTGATTTCTGATGGACCTTTTCCACAAGTATTTAGTATTCGTAGCACCTGGTACCAGGTAATTAACTGGTCTGGCTCAGTACGGGATGGGTCAGTACACTTTTATTAGCATTTAAACAGTCAAAAACTGAGAAGGGAATCTTCAATTTGGCCTACCTTACTTTTTGTGACCCTTCTGGATCAATAAGATTGGGACTCAAATGGAAGGGTGGCAAAAATGTAAGATAGGTCATACAGGATATTCTGGCATCTGTCCCATTTTCTGCCTACGGAAACACAAAAAATTTATCACCAGCCCAGACACAGACCCGTTGGAGGAAACAGGGCTATAATTTTCCATCTCACAAAGCTAGAATCAAATAAAAAATATTTTACTGGTAAATAAGCTGTTAATTGCAGCCGTTTCTTTATTATCTCTTCTCATCTTTTTACTCATCTGGAAAAAGTCAAGCTTGATCCAATCAACTGTCTTTCTGCAACTGATCTGCTCTACAGAGATTTTATAACGTATAAAATTATTGCTCATTCTGGACTTGTACATGAAAAATATATCAGAACAATTAAACTGAAATTATCAACTACATCACAGCTCAGTAAAATGCATATTTTCATCCGTTGCCACTAGTTACACTGTTATGCTTTTGGTGTGATCATTAATTTGAGAAAACAAGATCAATAAATCGTCCCAACTTAAACTCAATGAATGCCTGTGAGTCAGTATTCTGTAAAAAATATTCCAAATGTCTCAGAAATCCTCTGTTTTCTGATTGAGGCACAACTGGAAATGGTCTTTTTCTATTATAGGGCCTTTTCTGCTGTTGTCCCCACCCTTTTAGGAAATTTCTCCAATAATACATTTGACCCGCCGTCAAATCCAAAGTTAAAAACTCAAGTTTCACTCTGATTTAGCATATAAACTTTTCATTTGAACTTCTTTGTGTTTCATTTTCTTTGTGCTGTTTTACCTGCTTTCTTGTATTTTTGCCTTGTTTTAACTTGTTCTTTTAACCCTTAAAGCATCTTCAGGTTTCTGAAAAGTGCTATATAAATAAAATGTATTATTATTATTATTATTTGAGAACAAGATGATTATGTTGTAGCCATCGATAGACATGGCGGCTGGACATCTTAAAGGCAGGTCATTTATAAAACGGTTAAATCTGACATGAAAATTTGTCCATTTATCTCGACTTATTGCCCTTGTCTTGAATATGATGTGATTGCTGCTGCAGTTATTTAAAAAGTTTCCATACCTTTGAGCACTGTTTATGGTTATGACACCAGCCCAATGATCCATCACTCTGAAGAGGAGAAAACAAAGACAAAGAGAAAGAGAGAGGGGCACAAATGAATAAGTAAATGAAGTACAGAGGAATTTAAAGCTGTAATTACAGCTCAGTGCTGTCACAGCTCAGAGGAAAGCAGGATAATTACAGTTACCTAAACGAGAACATAATGGAAGTACATAACTCACACTTAGTATGAAAGCTGTTTAATCTGCCTGATTGACCCGATGGAACCGTTAATAATAATAAAGTAATAAAATGATCCAGGTTAAATATGCTTCTAACCTAAATGAAATATCTGGGGAAATTATTTTAAAACCTCTTAAAGCCGTAAAATGATCTGGAGATGATTCGGACTCAAGAACATCCTCACAGCATCAGCGTGGGTCTGGAGATCTGCTGAGGTTCATTTGGTCCAGCTGTGGAGGAGATCCTGAACTTCATGTCAGAACCAGCCTGGTCCAAGATGAAGTAACATGTTAACCCTTTAACTTGGTTAATGTGCTAACTAGCTACACCTCCACCACCTACTGGGTCTCTTCTACCCACTCAGATCTGTTTGTCTGGTTCTCTCACACTCACTCATTCACTCATTCATTCACTCACTCATTCACTCATTCATTCATTCATTCATTCACTCATTCATTTCCCTCCCTCCATCCACCCCTTGCTAATCTGTTTACATATTCTTTATTAATTCTTCCATCTTCATCCTCTCATTTATCTATCTTTTCATCCACCCTTCAGTCCCTTACCCATTCATCCTGTCACGAATGGCGGCGGAGGTGGTGAGGACCCAATTGCAGGCAGTCAGGCAGAAGGCAGAACTGGTACAGGTAAAAAGGGTTTATTACCCAGGAACTCAAGACAGGGAACCAAAGACGACAGGGATAAACTCCAGTGAACAAAAACCAAACATGA
>JBAFTB010000027.1:4359249-4372693 GCA_037177355.1 Melanotaenia trifasciata
GGAAAACCAAGCATGACAAAACTGAAAACTAAAGCATGAACATAAGAACTACAAACCAAGAACATGACCGAACTAATGACAAAAACCAAAATCCTAAACAATCAACACCCACCAAAACCCAGAAACCGTGACACATCCTTCATCCTTCCCACCTTAATCCATTCACCCATCCCTCATCCATTCTTTCTCTCATCCTCTCTCCTTCCCTGCTCACCCATCAGTTTTCCCCTCCTTCATTAATCAATCTGTCCTTAAGACCTATCATTCGTTCATCTTTTCATTCTTCCTCCCTTATCATTCCATCCATTCTCCCCTCCACCCCTCTTCATCCATCCATCCATCCATCCATCCATCCATCATTCATTCATTCATCCTCAAAATCTATCATTAATTCATCTTTTTATCTTTGCTTCTCTCCTTCACCTGTTCATCCTTGCATCCATCCTCCTCTCTCCACCCTTCTATCTTTCTCCACATCACTCCTTCTTTACCTCATCTAATCCCTTTCTTCTCTCTCTCCATACCATTAGCTAATTTCTTTTTTCGGGTACTACCAGGTATCCGCTTGGGTCTCTGACATCCTGAACTGCAGCCCTGAGTTTCTTCCCAGCCTTGAACCGTGAGACACTCCAGATGAACCAATCAGAGAGCTTTAAAATCTCTCCATACTTTGGTTAGACCAGTAAACTGTCTGAGGCGTGGCTCCAGTAGAACCATTTCAGCTGATTAGATATGGACGTAAATTACACAAAATGTTTCAGTAATAGCGTCCTGTTCCCAGTCCTTGTTGCATGCTGGGGTATTTTTCTGGTTTTGCATATTCGTCCAGTTCAGATATTTAATTTTTGGTTACTTTACAGCCTTTTTCAAACACCCAGAATGTTTAGCAGAGATCCTGCTGATATAATCATTATCTACATGGACATCTGAAGCAAACTGCATTCAAAGTCCTCAGCGATTACAGCTTCATACTGTTTTGTGATCAATAATCTACTCTGATTGGCTGCAGATCAGCATTTATCATTTGCATATGGTGTCTGTGTCTGACGTTAAATCTCTTCACCCCATTGAAAGTCGTCCTTCATCCTCTGAACACCACAGATGGAGCTGTAATACACAAACAGCGGGAGTGTTTCTGCCCCTCTGAACTCTGAATCACATCAGCGATCAACTCACATCCCTGTCCCACTTCAACCTGCTTCTTCATGCTGCAGCTCACAGATGGTCTTTGTTTGTGATCGTCTCATATTGATTTGGGGATAACAATGTGATTGACTTTTGGCATTGTTAAAGATTTTGTCAAACATTTACTGTTTTTCTATCTAGATAAGAGATTTTGCACCAAAGTGGTTCCAGTGTTGGTTCAGTTTTATATTTCAAACACCCAAACTCTGGCTACGGCACTGAAAAGGTGATGCTACGCTAGCACCAAGACTTTGTTGAGTTTCCAATTAAAGGGAAACGTGGTGGATTTATTGAGACCAGACCAGCTTTTTAAGTCCACTTTGCCTTTGAGACTTTCATCCATATCTCAGTACAGATATGATCCTGGATCTTCAATGTTTCATCCTGGATGCTGGCTCTGACACTCGCTAGCCCCCCAGCCTCCCTCCTCCTTTGTAGTGTACAGTCTCAGGATGCTGGACCTGGGGAAAAAAACCCTTCACGTATTGGAAGAAGTCTTATCTTGTCGTAGCCTTCATTTCCTCCTTTGGCCAGGCTATTGTACCAGTTTGGTATCTGGTGGCTAACAGGACAAACATTATATTGCCAAAGGTATTGGGATATCTGGGATATCCTTTTCTTAAATAATAAAGTCTAAAATGGAAATGGGTGAACGTTCGCAGCAATAACAGCTTCAACTTTTCTTGGAAGGTTTTCCATAAGGGTTAGGAGTGTGTTTATGGGAATTTTTCACCTTTCTTCTAGAA
Organism: Melanotaenia trifasciata; assembly: GCA_037177355.1. Lineage (NCBI taxonomy): Eukaryota > Metazoa > Chordata > Actinopteri > Atheriniformes > Melanotaeniidae > Melanotaenia > Melanotaenia trifasciata. Next base: position 4,361,181 of record JBAFTB010000027.1, read on the forward strand.
GCACATATATGTGGTCAGGCAGTGATGTCGAACAAGGAGTCTGACTCGCATTCTCCACGCTAATTCATCCCAAAGGTGTTTTGTTGGGTTGAAGTTAGGACTCTGTGCAGACTAGTCAAGTTCCTCCAAAACAAACTCACTAATCCATGTCTTTATGGACGTTGATTGGGACACCCGAATTAAGTGATTTGGAGGGGTGTCCCAGTACTTTGTTAATATATTGTTCATGTTGATGTAGACTTTGCTCTTCCTATTAAGATGATCCTGTAGTACCTGCAGTATATCACAGTGAGGTGTATCAGTGAGTCAGTGTTTGAGTGCAAACGTTTAACAACATCCATTTTGGTTGCACCTCTTTGGATTGTCATCCATAGTCACTCATCCGATGAGCAGGCTCAGGAGGTTCATGCCTGCAGAACAGCAGCAGGGACAGAGCCTCTCCTTGGTGGATACTATCTGTGCAAATGGTTTTGAGTTGGCCTCTAAAGCTGTCTTCTACAAACCCATTTAGTTTTCATCCTCTGGTGTTGCTCCCACATCCCATTTTGGGACCACTTGTGCAATGTTCTAAGTCTTCCCATCTAATCTGTTACAATGTCTAACAGATGCATCCATGCTATTCAGAAGCATGTTATTGTCTAGATAGAATATCCATTTTTGTTCAAGCCTAGAATAACCACTCTGGGTGGGTCAATCCATGAGTAGCTGGTTCATTTGTGCTTATATGTATCCATCTCTTTCACTTTTATGAGGTCAGATTTAGGTGGGAGACTCACATGAGACCCACATCTCTAAGTTAATAGTATCAACCCACTCCTCCTAGGGGATCATAAGATGTTTCCAAGCTAGAGGGAACATATGATCCCTCCTATGAGTCCAGTGGTGAAGCTAGACTTTTCTACATGAGGGTGGGCAAGGCTTTATCAGGGGGGCAAGTTGTAAGAAAGGAAATTATTGTGTTCCTTTCTCTAACACAGGTCACACTGCTGTGATAACTGTGGTCACATCAGAGTCATGAGAAATAAAAACATCTTTACATTAATAATCTGCATCACCAAGTGGAAATATTTGCAAAGGTCCATAGAAAGGTAGGTTGGTTGATTGATTTAGGGTGTTTTATGTGGAGCTTGATGTTGTTGTAGGAGATCAAGCAGTTCTGGCTTTTTGATGGTGATGGTAGACTGGGTCCTTGTGTGACTAGCTCCATGTTTGCTGTTAATACTGGGGCTGGAATCTGTCTCAGTCTGAGTCCTTCCTTAATCAGACTGTTTACAAGATATGTTTCACCACATTTTCATGCTGTGGCTTTGCTAGCCTCCTGTTTAAATTAAACTGGATCATGTAGCTTTAGCTTTGTCAGTGCCGAGTAACTTTGATGCTGAGGTACTCTTTGAGCATCTTTATAGTTTATTTTCAGATCCAATGTGAAAATCTTAATTAACTGAGTTGATGTTTAGTCCCTAAATACACTCATTTGAAAGCAAAAATTACATGGTTTCCACACATTCATGGGATAAACAGAAAGGGAATAGTAACTAAGATGGGAAACACTTTATCAGTAATTAAGAGATGTGCAAAATATCTGACACAACAATCAATCAAACAAGTAACTCAAGCTTTGGTTTTGTCTCATTTAGATTATTGTTCAATAGTTTGGTCCAATACTTCCTTAGGTAATATAAGGAAATTGCAACTGGTCCAGAATAAAGCAGCACGGATAGCTCTTTCGTGTGGGTTTAGAGCGAATGTCTTTAAAATGCATGAATATCTTGCATTAAAAGTAGATTTCTGTATATGTTGATTGTTATAACGACAAAAATCCATGTCTTTTCTACAAAAAATTGTCTTTCAGTAAACATACACATAATTATTCTACAAGGCATGCTGCTGGAGGTTGTTTTACATTGTTAAAATCCAAAGCTATGCCAACTCAACGCACAGTAATTTATAGAGCAATGCAAGAATAGAATTCTCTACCAAAATATATTATACAGCAAAACAACATATATAGTTTTAAAAGGATACTCAGAGAGCATTATTTGAGAGGAAATTTTGGAAACGAATAGGTATTTTTGGTGTGTAATGAACCTCTGGGCATTTTATGTTATTTTGTTTAATTTATGTTTCTATAATACTTTAAGTTAAATGGTTGTTTCATATAATATTATAGATTCAGTTGGAGCTTGCAAAAAGGTGTGTTTTTTATGATGTGTTATGTATTTCTTATATTATATGTTATGTTAGGTAATTGTTATGTGTTGTGATAAGTAGTGTGAATGTGTATTTTTTGTATAGTCACCATATAAATTGTACAGACCCCAGGAAGAATAGCTGCTGCTGTGTAAAAGCTAATGGGGGATCTAAAACAAACAAACAAACAAACAAATATTATCTCAAAACTAATCTACCATGTCACTAGATTAGCACTGCTATGTAGCTTCATGCTATTAGATTAATAGCCTTACAGAACATTAGCAGTTTTCCTTTTACAGGGACAAAATAATTTCTTAAAAATGTTAATATTTTAAAGGATGACTAGTAATACTGATCCATGTGTGCCTGGAAAGACTCACTGACCTCCTCCTCCTCCAGTAACCTGTCAGTCACCTGAGGTGGCACTTGGGTTTCCAGTCAGATTTTAGAGGGGGCCACCCTGGCCACCCCTCTAGCTCTATGCTTAAGTGAGACCTGGGTCTTCCCTGAGGTCTCCTCCCAGTAGAACAAGCCTGGAAAGCCTCCAAGGGGAGGCAAACAGGAGTCATCCTAATCACACACCCTACTGATGAAGGCCCAGTCCATCAGCACCAATGAGAGTTTTTGAGTGTGTGTAGCCTTTCACACTGACATACTGTGTCAATAAATAAATAGGGCGCAATTGATGGTGAGCTGAGTTATATTGTGTTCTCTGTGGCTGGAGGATTATTGAAGGTTGCTCCTCTGACTGAACTTTGTCAAGACTAATTGAGTCATACTTGAACAAATCGTTACTTCACGCCTGAGTGGAGCTGCTCAGACAGGATAATGGACGAGCAGGCAGCTCTACTGTGGTAGAAATGGCATAATGTGTAGGGATGCCATGACTGGTTTGATCCCAGTAAAGATACATTTGCTGTATTCATACTTAAAAACTACAACTTCCATGACAATCATGAAGTATGATTAAGGAAAAACACAAAACAACTACAAAAAAAAAAAAACATTTTCAAAATATAGAGTTTAATTAGTGGTAGAACTGATGTATTTGATTGAATTGTATTGTTAATGCACCACAGAAATGGGTACCAAATATGCAATTAGTCAAATCTGTGACTAGAACGGGAAACCTGATGATGATGATGTTATAATAATGTATGTAAAAGTAAGCCTACCCTCGACCCTGCATTGGAATAAGCAGATGTAGACAGTGGATGGATGTTATTTTATGCCTGGTTTTATGTAGTCCATTATATCCATCTTAAACTTAACCAAGTTGTTTTTAATGCTTAAACTTAAGAAAGCAGTTTTTAATACTTATACTTCACCAAGTATTTTTAATACCTAAATTTAACCAATTAGAGTTTATGCTTAAACCTAACCAAGTAGCTTCTAATGCTTATACTTATATAAGTAAACCGAGTAGGCTTAATGCTTAAACTAAAGAAAGCAGTTGTAATGCTTATGCCTAAACAAGTAGTTTTAATGCAAAACTTGGCCAATTAGTTTTTACTACTAATACTTAACCAATAATTTCAAATGCCTAAACGTAACAAAATAGTTTTCAAGCCTAAATGTAACCAAGTAAGCAACCTTCTGCTCTGGAAGATTATGGTACATGTAAGCGGGGCTCTAAATTATTATTACTATTATCAACATGCCAAATATGGATTAAAATTAATTTTAGAGAGTATAAATCAACACATACTGTCTAATTTACAGATGATCAATGAAGCAAACATTTGGTATATTTGTCACTACATTCCCCATGAACATTTCCATTATATCTTATATATTAACTGATTGTGTACTTACTTTAGCATGCATGGTGCCATTTACAATCTACTGCCCTAATAAAATAGAATTGAATGAGGAATAAATTACAAAAAAAATGGTTAAATTTACTTAAAAAAAAAAAAATAAAGAAAAAGAAAAAAACAGAACATTGGAAATTCTGAGTGGCTGGTAACTTTAGCTGGTAACAATGACATTAGCAGCTGATCAAAGAAAGTTGATTCACAGCCCTTGTTGTAAATACAGCTTTATTTTTTCTAGAAGTTTTTTAACTTAAAATTTGATTTTGTCAGATGTAGTTAAAAAAATTAAGATTCACATCAGAGATGACAAAAGTCTGAGAAGGCTTTGACTGACCCCTAGTTGACGTGTAGTGTCAACATGCTGCATATCACTCACAATTTCTAACATCTGACATAAGAAATAGAAAATGACAGCAGCTTCATTTGCAATTCAGCTGGATTAATTTACATTTATGCTTAAAATTTTTTGAAAAAAAAAAAACAAAAAAAAAACATGCAAAACAACTGAAGCATGCACAGTTTCTAGAACCTAGAATTGAAGATCAGTGTGTAAAAATGTGTTTTCAGGAGAGTTTGACATGTAGCCACCATTTGAGCTGTTCCTATTTGTAGATGTAAGCTGTTGCAGAGAGTGGGATCAGCAACTATTCTAAAATGGACAACAAACCACTGGAGTGGTTCCAATCAAGAAACAAATGGCATTGTTTAGCACTAACTGAAACTGATTAAGAGATGATCCAAACCAACATACAGGGATTTTACAATAATCCAGTCGTGTTGTAAGTTGTAATAGAGTCGGTATGTCTTCACTTTGGCAAACAGTTACAAGAAGAAGCTAGTTTTAACAGCAGAATTGATCTGTTCAGCAAATGTGATGTTACAAATCACAGCAATTATTTCTGTCCTACTTACATAAAGGATTTGATTCCCATCCATATTATCCCAGTGTTTTAATCCAGTTTTCTGTTGGAGTAATATGTTTACATGCATTTTAAAAGTCAAGGTTGAGGTCCAGGCAGATGGTCACCCTTCCTGGTTCTGGGTCTGAAGGAGGTTTTTCTTTCCTGCTGAACAGGTGTTTTATATTCTCTAAACTGTCACCTCGGCAGGTCAGGGTGGAGGGATAAATTGGAGGGAAGGTATTTTAGAATCCATTAGCTAGACTAGGTTAGCTAGGCTAATGTTAGCTAGGCTAACAGATAGCAGGTAGGCTCTATCGTTGCTTTAAGTTCAAAAGGGAGTTTTTCCTCTCCACTGTCACCACATGCAACTCAGGGTGGAGGATTGAATTGAATTAATTCTTTGAAGTCAATTAGAGACCAAGTTAGCTAGGCTAATGTTAGCTAGTTTAAAGGATAGCTCCTAGTCTGAATAGGGTTTCTTTATGTTGAAGGTTTTTTGTTTTTTTGTTTTTTTGTTTGTTTGTTTGTTTGTTTGTTTTTTTCATTGTCACTGCCTTTAGCTCAGGATGGAGGATTGAACTGAATAGATGATTCTAATTAAAGCATTGGTATACTTAGATAAGTTTTTTTTTTTTTACATATTTACTGCAAGACTGTGTCTAATATAACAAAGATGGATCATAACACTTTGCAGAAAAATCTGAATGAGACTTCTCTGTTAAAATATTTGGCCCTAGTTTGGCTCAGATAACTCTCACAGTTCAGCAACTGATGATAATACTAAAGGGATGCAAAAAACTGTCTGACTCAAGGTTCAGGAAATTATGCTTTAACTTTCTAATGTTTTAGTTACTTAAAACATTAAAGTACAAATATTAAAGTAATCTACTTTTAGGTTTTTCTGTTAATAAATGCAGACAGTTGAAGAGACTGATTCAGCCTGACTAATCTGTTTCATGGACCAAACCATCATTCAGTGAAATTATCATCAGTCTAAGGAAGTCATCAGTCTGAAGCCTGGAGCAAGGGGGTAAAAGGGGGACATGCAGCATTATATCTTCTTGTTTCTCAGTGTGTGTGTGTGTGTGTGTGTGTGAGTGAGTGTGCATGGAGAGATAGGATCAGACCAAAGAGAAATCTGCTTTCACAATATAATCAGTATAACAAGCTGTCACCAAGACTTCATGTCAGCTTTTAAGAAATAGGACAACGTCCGAGGTTATCAAGTCTCTCTAATTTAACACTTGTACAACTCACAATGACATTTTCATTTTGTTATTTTATGTTAAAGTAATTTTAGTTCATTTGTGTTGTGGAGAAAGATTACGTCTACTAAAAAAAGTCTTTTCTGTGCACATACCTGCAAAGGTGTGGAGAGTGCCTCTACACTATGCAGGCTGAGGCACCGAGAAGCGCACCTGGCCCTGGAAACACTTTCCAACCAGAACTCATCCTCATCAGCATCAGTAGCATCAGCACGGTGCCTTTCGGCATAGACTCCGGTGTAACAGAGGAAACTAATCCAAATATATAACAGTGGGATGAATCTAGATGTTGTGGTCAGCATCTTCCTCTCTATGCTGAGGAGAAAGGCTGCAGTGAAACTGTGAAATGTTGAAGCAACAATAAAACTGGAGCATGCACAGCTGAGGGAGGAGCTACAGTTCCATCCATCACAGAGAGGATCGGGATGCTGAGAGCCTGTGTTTTACTGAAACTGAACAACTTTCTGTGATGGAGCCCCAAAAAACTCACAAAGAATCAAATGAGGATGATAATTAATGAATTCTGAATTTGTCTTTTAATGATAAATATTACAACCACAGCTTAAAAGAAGTTGGGATGCTGTGTAAAATGTAAATTTAAAAAGAATTCAAGATTTGCAAACCTCATGAAGCCATTTTTATTCACAACAGAACGTAAACAACGTATTAGATGTTGAAACTGAGATATTTTACTATTTCATGCTAAATATTTGCTCATTTTTAATGTGATGGCAGCAATGTATGCATCTAAAAAGACTGGAACAGGGGCAACAAAAAGCTAGTAAGCAAATAAAATACAACTAAAGGAGCATGGTCCTCATACTTTCTGCTCTCAGGACTAGGCAGTTATAAGCAAGTATGTACCTAAGTTACAGATCAAGGCACTTTAGTTACTTTCTCACCTGAGGTTAAATTACTTTATAATTATGTAGGCACACACACACAGTCTTTCTCACAACATGTCTGACAGCTTCATCTTCATTTAGAAACAAACATACTATAAACAGGAATAAATATCCTGAAGGGCTCTATCACTGTTTCCAACTTCTTTAGTTTATCCAGATCAAGTGTTGAAAGGTTGCTGCTTGTAGAATTATCAGGATGTCTCCGCTGGAAGCTCCATCACCATCTGTCTTTTGAGGAGGTGGAGGGCTCTTTGAATCAGCTGTGTTCTGCACAGCAGGTGGTATTTCAGACGCAAAGTACCACGGTGGTAACTCAGTTCACATCAACAGTAGGTGAAAATGATCGTAGTCTTGTCCAGAGAACTTCAGAAGTTTCTCTTGATAACGGGATAATTTATCTTTTTATCTTGAGAAAAGCTAACAGATTATTCATATGCATTGTCACGAGAGGGCTGGAGCTGTTTCTAGTGCATCACAGAACCAACACAGTGAGACCAACATTTAATCAGACTCACATTCACGTCAAATGGTGGGTCCAAGGGATTCCCTAGCACAGCAACGGATTCAAGCTGATGTCAGATCAAGCAACACTGATGTTGTCCTCCTCTCGGATCCGGCGTACAGTATGAAAGCTTCTGCTTCCTCCGGCTTTCTAAAAGTTTGCTTTCTATCACGGAAGGTAACCAGCCACCTGGCATGCCCTGTCTTATCCCCATGTCGCTGAGTTGCTGTCTCACGGAGTGGAATTCCTTCTGCTTCTTATGTAGTTCGGCCGCCATGTCCAGGTAGAATCACACTGACTTATCCTCATAGAGGGCTTGCTTTTTTTGTTTTGACTGCTTTTACCACCAGTGCTTTGTCTCTGAGAAATTTCATGATGAGTGTTCTTGGACGGTCGTTGGGGTCAGATCTCAGGCCGGTACGGTGTGCTCTCTCCAGGAATTGCTTTAACTTAAGAAGGGGGATATCAAGCGCCTCCGAAATCCAGTTTCAAGCAATGAGCAGGCATTGCCACCCTTCGCTTTCTCTGGTAGGTTCACTATTGTCAGGTTGGTCCTGGATCTGGATTCTAAGTTGATGATCTTGTCTTCCTTATCCCTGTTTTTTTTTTTTTTTTTTTTTTTTTTTTCCAGGCTCATAACTTTTCCTTGAAGGCTAGCTACCATGTCCTCAGTATCAGAGATCCTCGGTGTCTCTAATATGCTCCCTGCATTCTCTGACTTTGGTTGTCATTCTTTCTATTGTGGCTAGTACTCCATCAAATCGGTTTGAGAAATCAGCTTTTAAGTCTTTGATAGCTTCGAAAATTGGAGTATGGTTTAGATCTTCACTTTCTACGCCACTTGCGTTTCTATGCACCTAAGCTCCACCCGTGTGCATACTTTTCCAGGAAACTGTCTCCAGAGGAATGCAATTATGATGTGAGGGACAGCGAACTGCACGCTGTGAAACTGGCTCTCGAGGAGTGGAGGCAATGGCTCGAGGTTGCGCTCCATCCGTTTCAAGTTCTCACAGATCATTGCAACCTGGAATATCTTCATACTGCCAAACAGAGGAATCTGCATCAGGTGAGGTGGGCACTGTTCTTTTCACGCTTCAACTTTTCCATTTCCTACAGACCTGGAAGCCGCAATACGAAAGCTGATGCCTTGGCACACTGAGATGGCCTGTGATCTGAGGCTACGAAGCCGGTGCCCATCCTGCCAGCCTCTGTCTTCATCAGTCCCATCATCTGAAACCTCAATGCTGACATCGAACAGGAGCTGAGGCGGACCCCTGCACCACCGGAATGTCCATCCAACCGGAAGTTCATCCCTCAGAGCCTCTGAGGTAGAGTGATCAGGTGGGCACACACGGCAACATTCTCAGGGCATCCTGGAGCAAAATGCACGGCCGACTTGCTCGCCCAGAAATACTGGTGGCCCCACCTAGCCTTGGATGTTCTTCAATATGTCCGCTCCTGTTCCCTTGTGTTACCACCAAATCTCCTCGTCACCTTCCTGCAGGGAAGCTTATGCTATTGCCAGTCCCACAAAGACCGGGGTCCCAAATAGATGTGGATTTCTTGACAGACCTACCGGTCTCTGAGGGTTATACGGTGATTCTGGTGGTAGTGGACTGCTTCTCAAAATTCTGTAAGTTCATCCCTGTCGCTAAGGAGTGAGGAACTGGCATGCCTGCTCCTTCCTCTCGGGTGCGCTCCACATCTCCAGTGTACCGATCACCGGTTACAGCACTACATTACCCAGGAATCCTCCTTTCAAGCAATCTTGGACCACATCTGTGTGCCATCATCATCCTCAGTTGATGCACCTGGACGTCTACATATACTCCCTGCTCAGACTGCTTCATTGTGTAGTATTGCTTGACTCATGTTTGACCTACAGGGATAATCTTTGTATTAAAAGTTTTATTAAAAAACCTTATAACTTATCATGCTTATGTCCGTCCTCCCTCTGGTTCGGCCTGACAATTTTGTTTTAGGAGCATTTAATTAAATTTAAAGCTACTTTCATTTCAGTCAACTGTGTTAATGCACACGTGTTGCTGATCCCTAATAAAAGTGTATTTAGCACTGAAGACTGTACATCAGAACTGTCTCTGTATATTGAGATATATATTGCATATCGTGAATCAGGTAAAACATATCAAAATATAAAATGTAGTTCATATCCCCCAGCCCTAGTCTGATGTCGGCTCACAGGAGTGAACTCTGAACGTAGTACTGCCTACTAGTGGAAGAATGGACTTAACAACCATGGCAACGCAAAAGACATGGAAGAATGAAGACGGTGACATAAGACATTTGAAATCGGTGTCGCTATTTTTGCACATAAGGGTTCAGAGTTCATTGCCGCAAGCCAAGGTCAGTTTCAGACACGGTTTGGCAGCGGTAATGCATCGTTATAAAGTTGTTTCCAACCACTCAACACATCCTAAACATCTGCATTCAGACTTTATTCAAAAGCTTGTGCTATACAGTTGTTGTGCTCATTCATTCTTCTGCTTTTTTGTTCCCTTCCTGATTCTCTTCTTCTTCTCTGGTTTGTTTCTTTAATTGTCATTGTCAGCTATTCTGCTCAGCATTGCCCCCTCGATTTCCTGTGGAATTGCTCCGTCTTCTGCGTCAAGCGACAGATAGCTAAGCTCCCTGAAAACTGAACAAATTAAGCAGAAGATGGACGAAACTGTTCGTATCCATCTTTTGCGTCGAGCATAAATGGGCCTTTAAACTGTTAAGTGTAGCTATTGTTCCACACAACCACACAACTGAGAAGAAAGGTTCACGTACAAGGAAAATTACCAGAGGTCGACTTTAACAGCTTTAAATACTACATTATTAGTCTTTAATATGTCTTATTCCATTCACATATGTCTTCCTAGGCAATCCATCATTAAAGATGTAGTGAAACAAGCTGATCTTCTGGATTTGTAATCCTCTTTCAGTTCATAACAGAAGGATTAAAGATATCAGAACCAGAAATAAGAAGGATCCCACAGTTTAATGATTTATCTTTTAATAATGCTCTTTGAAAGCCAACATAAAACTTAGAGATTTCAATGATGCTCTGCTGCCATCCAGCTTCAATCAGCAGAACCGCTGAATGAACAGCACCATTAAGCCAGCAAAGAACCTCAGAAGTCAGACATCAGAGGTGATTCCAGGTGAGGAGGTTCAGTTGCAGAGGTCGGTGCTGCAGCATTGTGCAAACGCACCAGGTGTTGTGATGAAACCCTGGCACACAGCCATGTTCATGCACTGACGAAAGGAGCGGTCTGGAAAAAGAAAATAAAGTCAAATGTTCATTTTTAGTAAATTAATTCAACTCAACAGAACCTAATACAGTTAAAAAATAACAAAAACTAATGTTGAACACTTTAACATTCCCAGCCTGTCATATTAAATGTATATTTAAGCTTTCACAGTCAAGATTTTTGAGTTCCTGTGTGTGCCACTCAAATGTTTTAACAAATTACTAATTAATAGCACATGAAATATTCCTGGTGGGACATTTTCAGCTTCCATAGAAGACTTACTCAGTGGGCCTGTGAGTATGACAGCAGCACATGCATTAGATGTTCCGGCACAAGTCTGGATGCTGGTTGGGGTGCAGAGGCTCGCATCACTGGAGAAGCAGAAGTTGCATCTCAGAGCTTCACCTGGAAACAACACACGCACACATGAGAACTGACAATAATTTGGAAATGTTTGTTTAAGAGTTTGTTTAATATTATGGGATTAGCAGCCTTGCAGGGGATGAAAAGTTATCTGAAAGGCAAAAAAGGAAATTAGTTAAACTGGAAAAAGATTTGTCATCTTGCTTGGATATCAAAGCCCTTAATTAATTATTGTGATTGTTTAAAAAAAAAAAAAAAAAAAAAAAAAAAACTCCCCCCCCCCCCACCCCAACCTTCCCCTTGGGACCCACA
>JBAFTB010000027.1:4375484-4397105 GCA_037177355.1 Melanotaenia trifasciata
TGGCGGAAATATTTCATTTAGATATTAATGAATGGTCTCAGATTGGGAATAAAGTGTATAATATGGGACCTTTAAATTCACCATATTAACCCAATAAAGTTCGTACGAAGGTTAAATTGAAGAGAGGGTATAGCTCAAAGTTTCATGTTACACAGGTCAACCTTCCTCCTGCAGCTCTAAGTCTTATATCAACATATTGATGATTAGGAGGATGAGGTCATTTTCCCCCTGAGTGAGGAGCTGCTGTTATTATGTTTAAATGTGATTAAGTCAAAGCACTGCTGGATTTTTAATTCGTTCAGAAGTCCAAACTCTGTAATTCCACTTTAACGAAGAACATTTTCTACAAATAACAACGGCTTGGTTCTAAATGGTGCCATCAGTCTTACAACAAATGTCTGGAAACAACGTTTAAACTAAAGTTTTGTTCTATAACAAATAACATTTCTTGATATAAGAAATAAATTATAAATATAATAAATATTTTCATTTCTTTATTAGAATTATCAATCATTCCATGTATAATAAACATCATTTATAATTATTTTATTATATTTTAAAATGATATAATACAATTATATTAGATATTTAGTAATATTAATAATAATAACAAATATTTATTTCTGTCTTTAGAATTTCCCTTCAGAGATGAATAAAGTATTTTCATTTCATTCACTAAATATTTTTTTTCTTTTTTTCTACAGCCAGTTCTTATTATAGATCCCACTAATTAGTTTCAGTTATCTAACACATTTTTCATTACCAATGACTGGTTAAAAAAACTGCATTTTTTTATATATAAAAATAAAAGTTCCTGGTTGTGTTTATGTAACAAAATGTAAGGAACCATATTAATCAGCACTTTTCACTTACAATTCGTTCCAATGTAAATGAAAAGGTCAGCAGATTTCAACAGTTTTCCAAAAGCACAGAGCAAACAATCACCCTAAAACACAGAATTTTCCTTCACTCTTTCAGGCATTTCACCCTGTCAACTATTATTCTATTTTTCTACTCTGTTCTATCGTTGTTCTATTATTGTTATATAAGACTATAAACCAGATGTTAGCATGAAGCAACGTAGCAGTGCTAAACTAGCTATATAGTAGCACTAGATTAATTTTAAGTGTTGGGAAACCATGTCATATTTAGTTTTTCGTGGGGGTATTTAGGACTACACATCACCTCAGTTAATAGCGAATTTCCCATTGCTGTGGAAAATTTTTTAAAGATGCTCAAAGACTATCTCAGCGTCCAAGTTACCTAGCACTGACTAAGCTAGAGCTAAGAGCCAGTTAGAGGTTGAAGGCTGTTAGTTAAGTTAACTATGGCATGAAAATGTGGACAAGTGTAGCCTCTAACAAGATAAAAGAATGAGGAGAAAGTGGGATATTTCTAGCTTTTTAGTAAAGAGAAAGGCCACAGATCAGGCCAAGACCTCAGCCCAGTACCAGCAGCCTGACAGCTCCCAACATGGAGCTAGCCACACAAGCATCCAGTCTTGGCCCATCTTTCCCCTCCTAAGATAATCTGGGTCAAGTTTGCTTTCCGCCCTGACAGTTCCAACTTTACATTTAGTTTTTATGATTTTATGAGCCTTGTTTACAGCATTTGGATAAATTATACCCTTCAGCCGCATAAATCTTTGTTACAGTCCTGAAGTCTTTGAAGAATGGACCTCATAATGTGTAGAGGTTTGAATTTTCCTCTCAGTCGGTCTAGACACCTCCTGCACAGATAAAAAGATGGTCATCCATCAGTGAAAAGGTTGGGGGTCTGATACTTCATTTATGGTTTCAATTAATCAGCAGGTAGTAAATAATGAGAGATTTTACATAATTTTACATGCTGAACTGTCTCAGAGTCCCCCAAACCATATGCAGAGAAGCAGCTAATGAACTCCCGGCCATCGTTAAACTCTCATCAATTTTCTGAACAGTGGAGAGCTGCAGCAGTCTGCTGAGTCAGCAGCTCAGACTGCAGCTGTAAATGCAGCAGGTGGGCTTCAGTAGGAAATGAGAAAGTAGAATAAATTTGAAGATTTACTTCTAACATCAAGCAAATTGGAGGTGAATGCCATCTGGAAAAATGTAACAGAAGCAAAGAACGTGGGACGCCAAAGTAGAAGTGGGCTTTTATCAAGTTTAAAAAAAGTCAATTCATAAAAAAAAAAAAAAAAGTAGTATATGGTTTAGACAATTAAAATTTAGATTTCAGTTGGAAACCCAGAATTTGTTGTAAAAAAATTAAGAAAATTTTGAACAAAATGAATATGTTGTTTGGGGTAGTTACTGCCTAAAATTTGCAGGATATAGCCTTTCATGTATTAGTTATGTTTAGAAAAGTTCTTTATTCATAAAAGTAAATGCATGTGGACAAAAAATGTTCATTAATTTTCAATTTACAGAAAAAATTAAGCTGTAAAGCTATTAACCTTGGTAAAAGAATGAAAAATTAATTTACATGTACATGTATCTGTTTTATGTTTAGCTGTCTTTCCTTATTTCCTTAAGGTTGATTTATTTTTCCTGTGTACGTCTTCCTTTCTTCATACCGGAACGCATAATCATTGTTACCATGAAGCAGAAGCAGAGCGCTGTTGTACACACTTCATACCACTTGGTGGCGGTAATGCACCGAAACGTAGTATGCTTAAAAACCAAAGAAGAAGAACTCTGACGTTGTACGTGTGTGGTTCAGTAGTGGACAGGTGTCACAAGTTTCTAAATGTATATTTATTAAAATAAAAGAAGAGGACGGTATGGATGTAGTTTTGTATGTGATAGCTGCTGCTATCCTCGTTGTTCTTATTTTGTTTGCGCGGAAGGTTCAGCGGAAACTACAAGACGGTAAGTTGCCTTTAAGCTAATGCCTCTGAGCTAATGTTTAGCATTTCTACGATTACGGTTTGCACATTGACCTTTTTAATTCGACAACTTCTTCTTCCTTTGCGTTTAAGTCCTACTAAATGTCGGGCTTCATCAAACAGCGATTACTAATTTCTATTGTTACTTTTACGCTACGTCAGCTCACAGCTGTCAGTGTTTATAACACTACGGGTGCTGCTTTGGACAAAATTGTTACCCTTTCTACAACTGCTGTTACTGTGAACACCTAGACTGACGCTTTTCCTATCCATTTTTAAAAGTCTCGATAATGTAATAAACATGTTGTTTCTTTAGCTGATGAGGATCATCGGAGAGATGTCATCCGGGCAGCGGGGCCCCCTGTGCGGGCCGCAGAGGAGCGAGGAGCTGGGATGCCGCGAAGGAGGAGGAACCTCGCTGCTGGGATGGCCAACAGAAGACCACAGAGAGAAGATAGAGGTAAACAACATAAACTCCTCTGTTAATGTGTTATCACATGAAGATTTTAATAAATTTCTGACTGAGTATGAGCACCAAACATTACTGATTATATCTGTTATGGATGGATTTCAGAGGAAGAGCCTGTGGGGGATCAGGAGGAGGAGGAGGATCAGCAGAACTTACAGCCAACTGCCAAAATTGGAGCCAAGAAGCAGAGGAAGTTGGAGGAAAAACAGGCCAAGAAAGCCCAGAGAGAGGTTAGCAAGACCTAAGACATGGTCAATCCTAATAAAACTGTCCTCGACGACAGGATCAAGAACCAGAGGTTTTAATTTACTGAGTTTTTGTCTGAATCCGCTTCATTTTCAGGCAGAGATGGAGGAAAGAGAGGAGAGGAAGAGGATGCAGGAACTTCGAGAGCAGGAGAAACGTCAGACCGAGGAGAAGGAACGACTGCTGGAACAGAAACAGGTGTCACACTCACTTGTCTGCATCAATTTTTTGTTTGCTTGAGGAAGACGCTGAGGTTCTTTGCTGCTGTTTAATCAGGAGGAAGACGAGCGGCGAGCTAAAGAAGAGCAGGAACAGCGAGAAGAAGAGGAGTATTTAAAACTCAAGGCATCTTTTGTCATAGAGGACCAGGGAGAGGAGGAGCAGCTCTCTGAGGACCAGGTCTGCTCACTGCCAACATCTTTTTAACACATCTCGGTGTGTAGATGTTTTAAAATTAATGTTTGTGTTCTTTGCTCTCAGTCACTCAGCCTGCTGCAAGATTTCATCCAGTACATCGAGGTAAGTAGGACGAGCTCCGTCCACTCCAGCCCGTGTAAACACAACGATCATGGTGGCTAAATCACATTTTACCAATCCCGTCTGTCTGCAGAGCTCGAAGGTGGTTCTCCTGGAGGACTTGGCATCTCAGTTTGGGATGAGGACACAGGATGCCATCGCCAGACTGCAGGACTTATTGGCTGAAGGCACCATCACAGGTCAGTAGACGTTTACAGATGAAAACCTGGGAGCTTCAGAAAAAAACATGCTGCAGAACATCTAGTGGAAAATATAAGATTTAAGTTGAAGTCATCATGAGAAAAAAACATTGCTCCATTTCAGCTGACCATGTCCATCCCCTTTATGACCACAGTGTACCCATCAACAGGATAATGATAGATAAGAACTTATTGTGTGCACACCATCATGTTAGAATCACTTGACTTAATCAGCCAATGATATGAGAGGAATGCAGCTTTGCTCTTAGCCAAACACATTACTAACCAACCAGGAGTTAAGCAGGATTTGGAAAATGGCTCATTGAGATTTACGCAAGACTGTTGGCTGGGTGGAGGATGGGTTTGTGAAGTCCTCATTCAATCACATTACGATAAAATCGTAGAAAGATCAGGATCACCTAATAACATACAGACATGTCAGCCAGTACATCCTGTCTGGATGAGTAACAGGAGAAACTCTCAGAAGGATCTGAGATGCTACGATGATATTATTTGTGGAAACATCCAGACATCGCATAAAGTTTCTTAAGTGCCTAGGCTGTGCCCACTCCTGACAAACATCTGGCTGACACTCCCTCCTCTGGAAAACCTTCGCATAGCATCACTGTATGCAACGTGTAACTTCTGCATGGAAGATGAGCACAGATGGGCGTGTAGAGGGGTGTACACTATGTTTTAAACGGGGCACTTTAACTTGAGTAGAGCAAAAACTAAATTTATGGTGTTTGCCTGTGCATATAACTTTGTATATACCATCATCATCATCACTCATACCAGCTTTTAAAAAAATTAGCAGGGTATTTAATCTGCTGACTGACTCTCGTATTAGACAGTTTAAACACGGGTTTGCAGACCAGTAGGCAAAACCCCTCCTAATATACCCAGACACTCCCTGTAGTTTTAACTTAATAGTTGTTTATTTACTCAATCAAATGCTTTGGAAGCATCAATAAAACACATGAGTACAGATGAGTTTTTGGCCTTGTAAAGATCTGATGAAGGACTTGATAAATAAATGCTGCTGGTTTGAGGAGTGAGTGTTTCCACATGTAGGGAGCATTTATTAAAGCCTAGATGTTTTTGTCTGTGTAGCTTGACACATTTGAGGTGTGACTGCGCTCACCTGTGTGTGCATAAACACATGACCATGTAAAAGCAAATAACATCAGGCTGTTTATTTCTAAATAAAATAACAGTTTTATAGGAAAGATTCACAAATATAATTGTAGGGAAACAAACGCTGAGCGTGGGTGGAAGAAATGTGTCAGAGTTGGCAGAATTACGTGTCTAAAGTTAGCTTCTGATTTGTGGTCTACACATAAACCACATTAGACCAGGTCCTACTGAAAAACTCCAAGACTTAAGATGTTCAAATCTGGACTAAATCATTTTACAGAGCATGAAGATTCGTTAATGTTTCTAATTAGTGAAACCTTTATTCATAAAAATGTAAATAAGGCTTGTTTTATAAAATTTGTTAGCATCTAGACTAGGGCTGGGTTTATATCTTAGTAGAACACGACGGCAGCTAATCCCACCTTTATAATCTGCTGCAGGTGTGATCGACGACAGAGGGAAGTTTATCTCCATCACTCCAGAAGAGCTGGACTCTGTGGCTCAGTTCATCAGACAGCGAGGCAGAGTTTCCATCGCGGAGCTGGCTCAGGCCAGCAACTCTCTGATCAACCTGGTGCCCGAGAGCCGCAGCGCTGCCTGACGGACACGAAGAGGAAACCGAGCTCAGATCTGCAGCTGCTGCAAAGATGAAACTGGACTGCTTTTTTTTCATTTAGGGGAAATAAAAACATAAAATCCCACAAATGAGGATGAAACTAAAATTTATTGCATGTTGTGATTTAGAAAATGAGAAAATCTAACAGTTCATAGACCCCAGACAGACTGAGGTAGTTTCAGCTCTGAAATCCTGATCATTTTTATCTCTGAGTCTCTTTAGCTGATGTGTCCTGGTCTTTCTTCTGGACCCTCTGATTCAGTTTTATCTCCCACGTGGAGGAGGCTCCTCGATCCTGAAAACAGGAAGAACCCGTCAGTCCAGGAACCTTTTCTCCGTTCAGACTGTGTGAACCAACCTGTCGTACCTTTATTAACACACCCAGAGGAGCCAGGTCGATCCTGAGGGAGTCGCAGGCGTTGAGGAGAGGAACCCTGTCTGGGTAAAGTCTAGGTTTGTTCGAAGATCCATCGGTCGGATCTTCCTGACGAGCGAGCGCGAACGCTCGGACTTCGCTCCTGAAACGAGTCAGCTGTTCCACGACGGCGTGCAGATTTCCAGAGCTACTCAGGACGTCCGCCTCCTGCACAAAGACACATGGAAAACTAAAAAAATCTGCTGTGAAGAAGTTGGGACTAGAATGTCGCGGTTCCTGACCTGACTGTGCAGCAGATCGATACCGAACACCTCCAACATATCTCTGATGTAGGCCACCATCGCTCCGAACACCGCAGGGCTCCGAGCTGCTCCCTCACGCTTAACACAAACACAAAAAGTTCACTGCTGCTAATTCCACAAACTTTTCCGGTGCTTCTACCAAACCCCTGATTTCAGCGAGCCGTCATAGTTACCATAGAAACCGGCTGAAGTTGGCAGTTTCCGTGATAAACCAAATTCATCAGAGCACCGACGGCTCGCGGCGTGTCGAAGTCGTCTGCCAGAGCTTTCATCACGCTCGATTTGGCCTCGGCCAGCCTGGAGATGCACGGACACACAGAGAGGAAATGTCTCGGAGGGATGGAGAACTCCAGATGTGGAACATGAAGGAAAAAATACGAGAAGTCGCTACCTTTCCCACAGAAAACCCTCCTGCACCGGCGAACACTGCAGCTGGCCCGCCATGTAAGCCTGAGCAGCGTGGATGAAGGTACGGACAGTTTCCAGAGAGCTCCGCGCCTCTGACATGCTGCCGTCGCTGTAATCTACGGCTGCACAGACGATCAGGTCGGCATGGATCAGACGCAGTTTAGCAAATACAAGAACGTCTTTATTTTACCCACCTGATCTGTATCTAGTCAAAAGACAAAACATCCGGAATTCACTGGCAGAGTACGAGTTCAGAAAATCCTGAAGGAAGAAAAACAAAGATTAGCAAGAAGATGCAGCCCAAGGTATTTTAATTAACTCAGGAAGTGATGACTCATTTATGATAGATCAGCAAATAATAAATATAGCAGGTTAAAAACTCCCAAAAGATGTGGGACGTGTGATTGGTTGAGCTTGTGTTTATCACCACATTAGAGGTTCATTTCAACCAATCAGATCAACAGGAGATTTAACTTATCTCTCAAAATACTGTCATTTATTCTTACTAGTAATAATACAATTAGTAGATTAATATTTTATGAACTGCATTTTAAATTTAATTCATAATTATTCATAATAGTTTAAATTAATTTTAAAACATTTTCAATTCAATCTAAATAGGTTTTACGGTTAATTGAATTATATTTCTAATAGTTTTTGAGCCGTAGTACAGTGTAATATAATATGGATGTTTTTTGATAAATTTTTAATTCCATTTTATTTCAAATTCAATAATTTGAATTATCTAGAAATTTAGAAAATCATTTGCAGTAAACAGTTAAAACATTATAACCCAAGCAGGGGATTACCTTGATGGTGATGTAGTTCTTTAAAGATTTTGACATTTTCTCTGTGCTGCCCTTCAGGTGTAAGTGACCTGAAAACAGCAAACAGTCAAGTTAACAGAGAAAATAATATAAATATTTCACTAATAATCCTCTCAACATGTAGAGATTTACAGCTTCTGAGAACAAAATGTGGATCTTCATTCATGTGAACAAATGAAAGAATTTGGGTAGAAACAATAAATACTGACATAAATCTAAACTGCCCTTTGTAAACCTAAAGTGGAGACATTTCCAGTCAAAGTCAAAGGATTTGATCAATCTACACTTTTATTAACCACAGCGCAGTTTGTGTATTATGTAGATAAGAAGAAAAAATGAGCCAAATGTAATCCCAGCATGAATGAAACATTCATAGCAGTAAAGGATCTGATAGGAATGTCTGGATCTGTCCTAAAATGGTTTTCTTTATACATATCTGGTAGAAGCCATCATGTGGGGTTACTAGAACCCATTTTCTTTTTGTTGTATGTTCTTCTCTTATTTCAGGGGAACTCAGCAGTTCAGTGATGGTAGTAAACTACTATCTGCTGATGTCCCTGGAATATCACTCAAAAAATAAGTGAACTATATTTGATAATTCATGCTTTTGTCCCTTCATGATCAGATTACTATAATAATATGTTTACTTGTTTTAATCAAGCGGCAACCTCGGCCGGTAAAATGTGAAGCCTATGCGAAAGTGCAAAAAAATTGCAGTTCACCCCTCATCCACTAGGGGCTGGCTCCAAAACAGAGCAAATCCCCATAGACTCCCATGTTAAAAAGACCAACTTCACAGCAGAAATAAACGTGTTTAAAGCCTGGTACAAAAATCCATTTTAGGATTTAAAAGTCTGGTTTACCTTCATGACAACTGTGAGGGGGGTGAATTTTTTTCTAACTTATTCGTTTGGATCTTATTTAATCTTGAAATTCGGCACAATTAGGGGCGTGTCCTTTTGATTTACAGGTATCCAATATCCGCAGCAAGAAGGGAGAGTGTAGCACAACCGCGGTTTTTAGCCGGCTAGCAGCAAGCCTTAGCTTTAGCTCCGGGTGAGCTCAGTTATCTCTTACCTACCGGCAGCTCGGAGTTTGATGGGTGTCAATCATCCACCCCCAACAACCCCCCCCCCCTCCTCCACCTCTTTGCCCATTTTTGGATTTCTGGTAATGGCAACACACTTGACACTGCCAACATGGCGACGGTGGGAATCGCCCACTGAGCTTTTAGTTTAGACCTGGGCTCTGATGACTGTTTTCTATTTATGTTTCATGTATTGGGTTAATTTTAACTGTAAATAAATATAAATATAAATAAACTTGTATTTTAATTAATTTTTTGTTGTTCTTCGTTGCCTAAACTGGCTGAAAACCAAACTTCCATCACTAAAACTGACCTTCCTCACAACAAATTTTGCTTCTTTTCAAAGAAAAAAGTTAATCTGTTTCAAGAAGCAGTGCGTCACACTAGTGTGAACTAGCCTCATTAATAAGTCTGCAAAAATAAAGCCCTGCTGGGATTTATGAGGCCTGCAGGATTCACCTGAATGGAGGAAGTAGTTTCCCCACTGTTTGCACTGATGATACGCTTCACTCTGAGCAATCTCATTTTCATGGTGAGGAAAGGCCAGGTCAATCCCTCCTGAGTGAATATCCAGCTGACTCCCGAACACACCACTGAAAAGACAAACAAAACCTTATTTTACATTTCTGTTACTATTAATAAACTAATTATCTAATAAACTGCATCAATCCACCTCTGTGGGCTGGTGGGGATCATAAAGTTTTCTTTACAAAGGCAGTACAGAGTGAAACATAGGTCCTTTTATCACAAAAAAATGACAGTTCTTACATTTTAAGCTATGCAACTCCACTATATAGCTCAGGATGAAAGACTAAATCAAAGATTTGATGTACTTCCTTGGTTTCCTTAGCTAGGTAATTAATTTTACAAATTGGTTTATTATAAATTGGATTCATTTGGATCATATTATGGATTTGTTTGAAATGTATTATAACTGGACTACAATGAATGGGACTGATTAGCGCCATACAAATACAGCTGAGGTAAACCGACACCTTGCAACAGTGGAGCATTCGATGTGCCAGCCAGGCCTTCCTTTGCCCCACGGCGAATCCCAGGATGGTTCCTGAGGTTTAAACCGCTTCCACAGAGCAAAATCCCTCAAGTCTCGTTTATTGGAGCCGCCTGGAAAACCACGGAGAGCACACAGTTTGTTTATTGCCGGGATTCACAGAGTGCTGGATGCTGAAATGCTGGTTATGTTTCTTACCAGGCTCTCCCTGAGAACCCACGGCTCCAACCAACTTTCCATAACTGTCACCAATGGACGGGACGTCAAAATATACATCACCTGCAACCAAATGAATACACACACGTGAACTCAGATGCTTGTCACCGGAGTAACAATCTCCAAACAAAATTAGCTGAGTTTGTTTCACCTTCTTTTGTGGCATAAGCGTGTCCATTTTTGATGATACCTTCAATAAAGGTCACAATATGATGAACATTCTCAGTGACTCTCAGATACACAGCAGGAGGAATCACCTAAAAATAAGGCGGGAATATGAAAACATGACTTTTTTCTCACTTAAAAGAGAATATCTAATTAACAAATACGGGTTAAATACCGATTCATATGTCCAAACACACCTTTAATGACAACATATCCTTCTTAAATTCTTCCTCATACATTCTGGCAATGACGGCTGGGGAAACATTTTCCTGGAAGATGAGAAAAAAATGCTCTCAATAAACATTATGTCCATAAAAATACTGATTCCAACAGATTTTAATTGATTTGTACCTCCTGACTCCTTCTGATAATCTTGTCATCAATGTCAGTGATAACCATGGCGTGGATGACAGTAATCCCAAAGAGTCTGGATAAAATCCTCTGCAGGATATCAAACCTGACATATGAACTGGAAGACAAAGTTTAGCCAAAGTTTACTCATATCACAGATTTAACTTGTATGTTAGTGTGTAAGGTGTGTGTTTACCATGCATGACCCAGATGAGCATGGTCGTACACAGTGGGTCCACAGCTGTACCTGTGATATAACACATGCACGGTTTAGTGTAGGTTATTGAGTATTAATAAAATTAATCATATAACCAAACGTATTCCATCCATACCAGGTAGCTACTCCGTCTCGAGCCAAAACGAGAGGCTCTTTCTGTTTGGTGAGGCTGTTGAACGTCTTTAAACCCGTGTCGAAACCACTGGGTTTTATCCACGTCTTCCCTGAAAACCCACAACTTGATCCCTTGGATCTACATTTTACCATTTTCATGGACTGGTTTGATTTTAAGACCCCGCGGAGGACTTTTGATTTTAGTACCAGTGACCTCAGCATAGCAGAAAGTGAAGCAGTGCGCGTGCGACTAGCTTGTTTTAGCTTCTCGTCTAGCAGTGCAATACAGTTTGACTCCTCGTAATAATTAAATGAATGCTAGACACGTTTTGTCTTTTTATTTTACTATTATTCATTTTTTAATTGTTGCATTTTTATTGTTAAATTAAGATTCTTTACACTACCTGCACGACTCGCTGCTTCGCAACCAATTCTCGCGAGAGTCTTATGCCGGAAGTTTTCTACGGGTCATGTGATCGTTTCTGCTGGCACTCTGCCTGAGTAGCTATGTCAAAATAATAAGATTTTTGTCAGTTAAAGGCGCGTTGAAGAAGTTGGCGAGTTATTTTAGAATAATCCTGAAAAAATGCAGAACGTCATAAACACGGTGAAGGGAACAGCTCTCGGAGTGGCAGAGTTTCTCACTCCAGTGTTAAAGGTAAACTTACAGCTAGCTTAGCTGGTAGCTCGTATGAAATGACAGTGTGAAACTAACAATGCTATTCAGTAGCATAGACTAGCATGTGTCTTAAAACTCATATTTGTTCGCTGAAACGCTGCTTAGACTATAGGATAGTGAGATATCGATCTTTCAGGAATGCATCAGCTCAGTTCTGGTAAATGCGCAGCACTTCTGGTTCCAGATGAAGATGTTTATGTAGTTTTTATTTATTTTGTTACAGGAGTCAAAGTTCAAAGAGACTGGAGTCATTACACCAGAAGAGGTGAGAAGAAAATCTTTTCAATTTTAGGTTTATTTAATTGTCTTCCCAAGTAAAAGTGTTTAGTCCAGCTTCATGCCCTTTTTTCTGTTTATGTTCAGTTTGTTGCTGCTGGAGATCACTTGGTTCATCACTGCCCCACATGGAAATGGTGGGTGTCACAGATGTGTTTACTAGATATATGTGCTCTCTATTCTCTTGTGAAAACAGCAATGTAATGTGTGTTTGCACTCTGTTTTTCAGTATCACACAGCCCAATATGAAAGCTGAGATTCTGGACCTTTAGTTTACAGTTCTCATTTTCACCCTGTTGATTTTCACAGTATATCGCAATGTCTCTCTTGGAGAATCTCACATTGCAACATGCCATTTACTTTGAGTCATGTCTGATCATGTGATCAAAACCTGATTTAGATTATGAAGAAATTATTTTCCTTATTCCAGATTCTTTTCTTTTAATTTTTCCTTGTAGGGCAACTGGGGAAGAAGTGAAGGTGAAGCCGTATTTGCCTCAGGATAAACAGTTTCTATTGACACGCAACGGTAAGAATTTAAGCTGCATTAGTGCCTTGTGCTTGTCTTTGTGTATTAATTATAAAATGTGCCAACTCTAAAAGCATTGAAGCCAATTGTCATGCTGTTTTAAGAAAACCCCAAACAAATGTGCAGATCAATTTGGACAAGTGTGGTATCACTTTTGGTAGCAATACACCGCACCTTGTTTCTAAAAATAAAAAAGACTGCTAAGTTTCTCTCCGAAATGAATGAGATTTTACTGAAATAAGTGGAAAATCAAGCCCACCCAGGAGCCCTATAACTCAGGCATACTTTCATGTGGGAACATCATTAAAAATGTAAATTGGCACAAAAGATAAAACATTTTGTATCTGAAAGGGCGTTTTGATATCTTTTAGTTTTGACACAGTCACAGTTTGTTTTATGAAAATCCAGAAATTGCCGCAGAGTCTACGCTCGATGATGTCACACACTAATTTTGCCATTCAAAATTATTTTCAAACAACCTTTTTTCATGCCCTGTACATAAACAAATTATACATCAAAACGGAGCCATTTTCTCTTCTTTGGCTCAGTGTGACAAGCATTAAAGTCGGTCTGACAGTTTTCTCTCAAGTCACCTCAGAGCACCGAGTGCGCTCATCACCATCTCCATTGACTTCCATACATTTTTAACACAGGTTTTCTTCTCAAGTCAGGAGGCGAACCTGCCATAAAAACTACATAGAAGACAGTAGAATAATAAAAACTACATCTTTGTGTTCAGCAGACCCTTCTGCTGCTTTCCGTATAACTTATCATTTCCGAACAGTAGCTGTTTGTTTGAGGGGGGCGCCAAGCCTGAAATCAGCTGAGGTGTTTCTGAGCATCTCTGTGGAGAGACAAGGCTCTGTTGTCATGGCGACGTTAACGATCATGCTCAGTTCT
Source organism: Melanotaenia trifasciata (assembly GCA_037177355.1). Taxonomy (NCBI): domain Eukaryota; kingdom Metazoa; phylum Chordata; class Actinopteri; order Atheriniformes; family Melanotaeniidae; genus Melanotaenia; species Melanotaenia trifasciata. The sequence continues at coordinate 4,388,994 of JBAFTB010000027.1, forward strand.
GTATTGTATTGAGACACAGCATCAACAACACACCACAGCTATTCACACACATACAAACACCTATATATTTCTTACTGATTTTTAAAAGAGTGGTTTGCATGTTTCAGTGTTTGAGGTTTTAATAAATCCTGATATTTCTCCTCATTGTTGCTGTGTTTATGCAGATGTTTGTTTTGGATGAGGTGTGTGAGCTTTCTCCTCATCTGGTTTGAGTTTAACTCTTCTTTCTGTTTGTTTTCCATCTTGCAGTTCCATGTTACAAGCGTTGTAAACAGATGGAGTATTCTGATGAGCTGGAGGCCATCATAGAGGAGGATGATGGAGATGGGGGCTGGGTGGACACTTACCACAACGCAGGTTGGACACAGTCTCTTAGCTGAACATGTCCTGATTACTGTTGCATTTAGGGCTGATATTTTTTGGGTTTGTTACTGTCTGTAAACTTACCATTCAGACTCCTCCTCCCATGCTCAACCAGACTTAAAGTGAACCTAACAGAGTCACAGAGCTGCTTTACAGTGAAACAATCTTAGTTTAAAAAAAAGAAACCAGCAGAATCCAGAGAGTTAGCAAACAAACACACAATCACACACACCTCAGGGGTCATAAGTGACAAAAACAAAGGATTGATTTCTCCTCATTTTGCACTAAAAGGGACAAAAGTGTGATGTGTTACACACTGTTAGAAAATACACTCTCACTTCAATCTCATCGGTTTTAAGACTTTTTTTTTTGTTTTTTTTCCATAATTCCACTTTTATCAAGTCATGCTTCCCCACAGAAAATCAGAGGTTAAAGAAAAGATTTTTATGTCTCAACTGGAAATGATTAGACATAATGAAATTGTCTAGATATAAAAATATTTTAGAAGATTAACCTGAGTTTTTCTCTTCAGGCGTGTTAGGAGTCACAGATGCTGTTCAAGAAATTTCACTGGACAATAACAAGGTGGGTTTTTATTGAAGAGTTCAATGTAAAGTTACAAATGAAAATCAAAGTTTGATGACTAAATTGGTTATATTTGATTTGATGAGGACAATGCACGTTAATGAACACTTTGTACATGATATGCCAGATTTAGCTCGAAGCTACTTTCCATCTGTAGTCCTCAGACATTACAAACAACAACATAACAAACAATAACAAATAGCCTTTACAATAAATACACAATAATAGACGTACAATACACTATATACATTAAACCTCACCTATGTTGACTTTGGTTGGTTTTGAGCCATTTTATTTTAGCTCTTTTCTAAACGAAATAAAAGTGCAACTCTTGTACAGTTATTGGAAGATTATTCCACTTCATGCAACCCGTAACGGAAATAGTTTTTGTCCTGTCGCCTAAATGGCCCCTCACAGCCCCCTCTAAATGCAGATCTGGTCTTAGGGTTACTATTCTTTCATCTTATAAATTCCTCTAGGGGAGAAGGGGCATTTATAGATGAGGCAAGCATATATAAAACCTTTAAAATTGTTAAAACTTAAACGTTTATTAATCATTTGTGTCAATGCTTTTAAATTAAAATGTGAAACCTATTTAATCAGAATTGCAACATGTTTGCTGTGGGAAAATATTGAAAAGAGGAATAACCGTCAGTCTTCATTTGGTGTTGGAGCCGCCCTGATGTGCTGTTTTTCCTTCTTGTTTTGGCTTTTATAAAATATCCCCACACGGTGCCGCATACAGAGGCTAACTGACTGACTTGTAATGTGAGCTATCATTATGTTAGAATCAGTAGAGTTCAACAGAGTCGTCAAACTAATTCTGACGTTGTCTGATAATATAGCCACAGTCATTTTGTAGTTTATTAAACAGTAAAATGGAAAGAGAAGATGCTTAATCTTCTGATTAGTGAAACTTTTATTTATGAAAATGCCACTGAGGCCAGTTTTATGTTTGTCTTTTTGACCGTTCATGGTGTTGCTGTTTTAAAAAGCTTTGCTTCATCTGTAGTTTGTATTTCAAGGGTCAATACAGCAGATAAGTCTCAATGAAAGAGTGTAATTTCTAAAATGGAAGTAATTTTTTATATTTTTGTGTTAAAGTAGAGAACCCTGGAGGAACAAATTCTTGGTGGTTTTTTCAGCAAGTTTCTTGGTCTATAAAGTCTCTTTATAGAAGGAAACCTGGCGCTTCTTGGATAGTGTGTTGTTTTTCAGGACCTCCAGAAAATAGAGCTGCAGTAGTGATGACAGTCAGACCTGTTTCTCATAAAATCCACTTTTATTTCCTTAGTTATTGTGCTGGTGAGGACCAGGTTGTTGTGGCTGCGCCATCTTTGAGGAAATCCTGAATCTAAAAGCAAACTGAGAAGAAGTCTGAGGTTGTTTCATTTTCTTACCAATTCACTGGGGATGATTGTGTTTAATGAAAAGCTGAAGTCAGTGAAAAGAAGCTCAAAGTCTTTCTCGATGATACGACTTCTGACCAGTTTCTTCAGAACGACTGGAGACGTGAAGTCGTTTAAGCTGCTGATGGAGGACTTTTTTCATCGAGACAATTAAGCTTTACGATTGTTCGCTTCCATCTGTAAAACGTCTCGTTGAAGCAGAAAACCGCGTTTACAGTCCTAAATATTACAGGACAAGAACATGAACGCCACATCTGCAGCATGCTGTGATGATGAGGATGAAGAGGAAGATGAGGATGGAGAAGCAGCAGATATGGAAGGTATTCATATCGTCCTAAACCGGTTTGTTTCCTTCCTGCAGCGTCACCAACAGTGTGTCTCTGTTCTGTTTCAGAGTACGAGGAGAGCGGCTTGTTGGAAACAGACGAGGTAATCTCAGAGGTGGACTTTATTTATTTCTACTCGCTGTTGTTAGTTTTCATGAGTCTGACCTCCACCTGACTCCGCTGTTTAGGCCACGTTGGACACCAGTAAAATAGTGGAAACTAAAGCCAAAGCAGAACCAGGGAGCGAAGACGCCATCCTTCAGACCAGAACCTACGACCTCTACATCACTTATGACAAATACTACCAGACTCCTCGACTCTGGCTGTTTGGATACGATGAAGTATGTCGTCAGGCTTCATGTCACACAGGACACAGACGAAATCATGAGAAGATGCAGCAGAAATCAGCTGATTTTATGTGGATGTTGGTTTGATTCCCAGGATAGGCAACCACTGACTGTAGAACAGATGTATGAGGACATCAGTCAGGACCACGTGAAGAAGACGGTCACCATCGAGAACCATCCACACCTTCCTCCACCTGCCATGTGCTCCGTACACCCATGCAGGTGAGAAAACTCCTCGACTGGGAGGGAATCCTTTAAATGTGACGACATTGAAGACAAGACATTAAAGGGGGAATGGGGCAAAATTTATATCTAACAGATATCAACATGACACTTTCCTGTTTTATTCCTCATGTCAAGACTTTTATTTTTTGTACTGCAGGTTTTCTGAAATTGTATGTTTAAATATATAAAATCAGGCGTCATAAATGTGCTCATTTGCATATGTTTCTAGGGAAAGAAAAACCAGTAGACTGGATTAAACCAGGTTATTTTTTATTAATATTATTGTGTTGACAAATCAACAAATCAAAGGTTTTTACAGAGAGGATTTTTGATCTTTGTATTTATTATTTTAATCAGGAAATGTTCAGAAAATCAGAATCTAAATGAGATATTTAACAATCTGCAAAGACTTAAATACCACAGACAGGAGTAAAAACTGGGAAATTTGGTGTGTTTACAAGATCCTGATGTAGAGAAAATTGACCCAAGAATATATGAAGGAAGTACTCATTAAAATAAAATACTGCCTGTAAACTTTTAGATTTTAAAATACAGCTAATTTTTTTGTTAGAAAACACTATTTAGAGACTTAATATCCAATTAAATCAATAGAAAGAACAGGCTGTAACACATGAAAGCTGACAAATAGAGAGTTATATTTTCTTATACTGTCCTGTTATGTTTGTGGTTGGTTTTAGAGATTCCCAAAACTTTTTACAGCCCTTCAGAAGCAAACCATCGTCTGAAAAACACCTTTAAAGGTCCCATATTATGAAACATTCTCTTTCTAAAGGCTTTCTAACAGTCAGGTGTCCTCATAGCCTGTATACTGTATGAGGTCCAAAAATGTAAAAATTTTGTCTCCTCTCACACTTGCTTGCTCCACTTTCTAGCGAATGCGTGCTCAAACAGGTGAGTCTGAGATCATTCCCTTCATGACCTCATGAAGGGAAATAACCACTCCCCTGGTAGCGGATACTGCCATTTACACAACAAAACCTCCAAAAGTGATTAAAATATGAGGTTTTTGTCTGCCGTGTCTCGCCTTAAAGAGGAAATGTTCAGTTTCATCCTGACTAATGCGATGCAGCCAGATTAAAACAAAGTTTATCTGTGTACTTAAGTGCAGACAGTCTTCATACTCCAAAGCATGTTTGTGACTAAAGTGGTGCCGCAGTTAGCTCGTTTTGACAACTGTAGCTTTAAAGCGTTTACAGCAATTAGTGTTTGGTTCATATCTGACCTTTAAAACCAAAAGACCTCCAGACAACAGATCCAGCTCCTCTTCTCTGTGTCTTCAACGCATGCTGCAGCTTCACTTTCTAACCTTTCTTTGTCCATTTTCACTTCTCAATATCTCAGTTGCTCTGCTTCATGTTAAGTGGTGCAGCAGTGAAAAAGGTTCCCCCTCAGTTTAGATCGTAACGGCTAATTTAAAAAAAAAGTTTTCAGAGGTTTTTGCACGTGCAGATGTAGAAAAAGAAAAAAACATAAATCCGATATACAAGTCTACATGCAGAAAGACGTATTGGGGAGAAGTCCAGGTGTGTTAATGAACCCATTTACATCACCATCACAATCAGATATCTGGAAGTAATCAGATCATTTTAATAATCAGATCTGACGCGTCTACATGCACTTCTGAAATATTAGCGGCTAATGTGGGAGCTAATGAGCTGTATAACAGATTAAATACAAAGGCTTTATTTATACTCCAACTTCCGGCAGCTGCACGCCATCGTGTTTTTCTTTTGCCTTCTGCTCACGCTGTGACTTCGTCACTTCCATCTTTTTAACAGAAGATGTTGAAAAGACAGAAGCAACAAGTTTTTGGCACATGCGCAGATGTAAGTGCAAAAAATAAAATCAGATTTACTACATGCATGAAGACATCGAACCACTGACACTGGATTTATTCTTGCGCGGCGTCTGTGTACAATAGGACCAACACAGCTGCACACTCGACCATAGTTACAGCGAGAAGCCTCAGAAATCCATAAACCTGTAATCACAAACTAACCAATCACAATTAAGTACTTCGGCCTAACTTCGCTGCAAACATGGGTGCACGTCAGGTCTGGAAGAGGTGCGTGCGAAGCGATGACGCAGTATTCGACTTTACGTAGACGTCGCACAAGTATAAATCGAGCTAAAGGAGAAAACTGGAAGAGTTAATGTGATTTCTCATTAACAGCTAACTGCCATTATCAGATTATTCCGTCTACATGATCACGTGAATTATCTGATAACTCCAGAAATCGGGTAATCATCAGACTCTTGGTTTGTAAGTAAACTGGCTCAACGCTCTGATGTCTTTGTGTGTGTAGACCCGTATTACTGATTTCTTTCTGCTTTTTTTTTTACATCTGCGTATGTGCTAACAAACAAAATGACAAGCACCAGCAGGAAGTCTGAGTAGAAACAAAGTACAGCATTCATATGGGTTCTCCGGCTTCATCCCACTGTCCAAGGACTTGCATGTTAGGTTTATTGATCACTCTAAATTCTTCCTAGGAGTGTGTGTGAGCTTGAATGGTTGTTTGTCTCTCTGTGTTGGCCCTGCGGTGGACTGGTGACCTGGTGTACCCTGCCTCTCCCCTGCTAAATGCTGGGATAGGCTCCAGCTGCCCCACAACCCTTAATGGACAAAGTGGTACATGTAATAACTGACTGAAACTTGTTAGCTCCCATATTAACACATCTGCCCAGCATCACACACATTACTTTGTTCCTGATTGGTCGATTCCTTGCTCTGAATGAATTTTATTAACTGTAAGTACTACAGAGTACTAAAAGTCTGTTCTGACCATTTTTGTCCACTTGTGTTTTCAGACATGCTGAAGTGATGAAAAAGATCATCGAGACCGTGGCAGAAGGTGGAGGAGAGCTGGGAGTGCATATGTATCCTTTAATACTGACACCACCCCGTTGGTTGGTCTGAAAACCATGTGAGAAATGTGGAAGAAGCAGGTGTGATGCCAGCTGGTCTGTTTACCTCTTTAAGCTCTTTAACCGTTATATCATCTCTTTACAATCAGCTGATCCTTAACTAGAACTTTCAGGTATCTTCTGATTTTCCTGAAGTTCGTGCAGGCTGTCATTCCAACAATAGAGTACGATTACACGAGACACTTTACCATGTAGCTCCGTCAGCCAGAGTCTGCTTCAGCTTCAACGTCACAGATCGGAGAGTTCATCCGGACACAGCCAGTTTATCTTCGTGGATACGGGAACGTTAAGACAAGTGACAAACATGTCCATTAAATCATTGCTTTATTTTCTTTATTTAAAACAAAAAAATGGCCCAAATGTGGACCAATCAAAGTCCTGTAAGATGCTTTCAGTACAACTCACTGAAAAAGATGTGGAAATGTCACTTTAAAACCTTCATTGTGTTGAATGTAAGCTCTGTGTTCGCTCTTCCTCCAGCTCTGGAAACATTTATCTCTTAAGCTCTGTGTGTGTCTGCTAAAAACCAGATGGAAGCTTCTTGAGTATCTGCATCATTGACACTTCTCTACAGCTGCAGGAGTCACAGTGGTTCCTCTGTCGGTCCTCTCCTCATGCCACTTTGTCTTAATGCTGCATCATCTGAATGTGATAAAACAGCACGCTTTCTATGTTTTCACTTCGACTTGCGACGGACTGGTTATTTAAACTCTGCAGGTGTAACGTGTTAATACTTACGGTGTGTATGAACTATGTGGGGGTTTGCATTTCCAGATATATAACAAATAAAGAGCCGTTTTATCATCACATTTCTCTGTCCTTCAATAAATTTCTCATAAAATCTGTCCACTAATTCTTGGGGTCTTTTTGTTAGTATTAAAACGAATGATAATGTACTTTCACAGCTAAAAGAAGCATATTATTACTTCTGTCCTGGATTAAATATTCATTCCACCTGCTGCCTGTCCATTTACTCTCCTCATGTAAAATGCTTATGTGGCTAGTTTGAAAAGATGTGTGTTTATCAATAAAGTTTCCCAAATACTGCAAACAGAATAAATGTGTGTTTTTTGTTGGAAAATGTATATTTTTCCTTTGTGCATGAACACTTTTCTTGTTGATGTTCTGTTTTCGAACAAGCCGATTCTTACGAGAGCCGAATGTTGAGCTCTGCTGAGAGTCCAAGCCGGTAGGGGTAGGACTTCATCTTGATTGGCACACCCTACTACCTCTACTGACCACAATTCATCAGAAAACAAATTAATAGCTTTTCTGTAACTCTAATATTATTCACCGGTAAATAGGCCTATTTTGAAAAATTGTTCCATAATTTAATGAAAGTAAGAGAGTGACATAAAGAGAGAGAGGAGATGGATTTAGGGTGTATTTACATCAGGATAGTGTGGGCTGGATACTGTTTTTGTCATTTAAAAAAAAGGTGGGGGGGCATTATACAGAGCTAAATACAAAAATCCTCAGAACATCGTACTTCTCCTTGAAACATTATTTCTTTGTAGTGGTGGAGAACAAAACTTCAAATTCACGCTGAGCTGTACAAACAAAGCCTGCCTAACTATAACATTGAGCTGTGCAAGGCCAGACAGCTGCATTTATCTGAAATGATAAACAAGAATGTCAACAATTCTCAGACTGTTTGCTGTGACTGAAAAACTTACAAATCTACAAATACCTCACTGGCATCAGACATTAAAGATGTCTGTCATTAAGCCACTCCTCTGGACGCCTCTATAAACAACTACAGACCTGTCTCTAACCTCTTTTATTTTCAAGATTATTGATAAAGTTGTCATTTCACCAGCTTCATGACTTCTTAAATGAAAGTGGAAATCTTGATAAATTTCAGTCCGGCTTCCGACCTCATCACAGCACTGAAACAGCTCTGGTCAA
>JBAFTB010000027.1:4414308-4436522 GCA_037177355.1 Melanotaenia trifasciata
AAAGAAAGAAAGAAAGAAAGAAAGAAAGAAAGAAAGAAAGAAAGAAAGAAAGAAAGAAAGAAAGAAAGAAAGAAATGTATTGTCAAACTTCAGTTTAAATATAGAAATTTCTATTAAAAAACAAATGGATGCGTATTTGTACATACATTTTCATTTATTTTATTTTTTATTTTATTGTCCCCAAGGAATGTAAAGAAAACATCACTAACCTGTAAAAGTATCATATGACTGTGTTTCTTGGTCTGGTGGCATTCAAATAAATTCAAAACAAACCACACACGTAGAAAAATGTCAAGGCTAGCTGAGCTAACTGTGAATGACCTTTAAATGTGAACATGTGCACATATTTTTATTTAATTTAACATTTCTTTTTACAGATCAATCAGCCTGAAACATAAGACTTGTCTGTATCTTCATGCCTTACACCAAAAATGTTCTCTTTACCAGCTGTTTACCCTGTATTGGAGATTAGAGCTGCAGCTATGAGTTTTGCATGTTTTCATGCATTAAGTAAAATGTTCAATATTAACTAAATTAGTAAATTGAACCTACAGTATATCTAGAGAAAATGTATTTTTGTTTGTAGTTATCAACATGCTGTATAACTACACCACCATATGTCAGTGTACTGCTTACCCGAAGAGAATTTAAATCTCATAATAAGTTTTTTTTTATTTATTTTTGTTACGTTACAGTCCCTGCAGCTTTCTGATGCAAAATGTCAATGTTATATAATTTATTAAATATCAGTAACCCTTTAATGTGTATTTGTTCAGGGGGATTTACTCCAGAAGCAATGAAGTTAGAAAATAACTCACTCATCTGGCCGTTGTTTGTGATATAAAACGTTTGTAGTAAAAAAAAAAAAAAAAAAAAAGAAACAGATGTAAATATGTGTGTGACTAATTATCTACAGAATGGTGAGGAAACATGAGACACTGAAGTTGTCATCTTTTCCCCATTACACCGTCAAAGAGCACACACATGCTATCTTGATGAACAGAAGTGTTTTTACTTTGGCACTATTACTTTGAAAGGAACAAACCGGAAACGGTGATGACGCCAATTTTTGTTGCTGTCAGAAGAAGAAACGACTTCAGACGCTACAAACGCAGCGGGTGAAATCGGAGCAGTCCCGTAACTCCGGTAAACAAATTTCAGTCCCTCCAGTCACTCTGAGGCTAATTTAAAGAGCTCATCAAGTCTGAATCAGGACGACTGCGCGCGGCGTCTTTGCTCTGCCAGCGGGCTAATTTGTTGTGATAATCACGGTTAGTTCAGCGGCTGTAAGACAGTTTAGCAAAGCTAACTACAAATAAAATGACCTTATTCATCTATAAAATTGAACTCTGGCGCAGAGACGGGTTATTTAATGAGAAAATGTGTTTTTTTACACCAGTTAAATGAGCCGGAACACCTTGCAAAGCAGCTGGCTAACGAGTTCAGCATCCGTTAGCTAATGTGGCTAAGTTAGCTTGTTTGGAGCTTCTCTCCAGCTGAAATGTACTTTTAACATTTACAGGAAATTAACAAAGTTCTCTCATTGTTCACCTGTTTATTTTTATTGTTGGACTATCAGCTACATGATCGATTTAACAACAGTTTTCTATATGAAAAAAGTGACTCGACAAACTTAATTTAATTTATTTTAGTTTGATCATGCTGTTGCTAATTTGTTCTCTGTTCATTTATCCATAAATGTGATTTGTAACGTTTTCTTAATCACGAAGCTTCAGTTGATATTTAGTTGTACATTATGGTATTGTAATTTTGTTGGAAAAGGTATTTGAAAGGAAAAGAAATGATTTATTAAAAAGAATGCAGCTGGAATGTTTAACATGTAGATTTTAATAATTGTTTTCCTTTGAGCCACTTCCCCCTGATAAACTGAACTGCTTTCCTTCACTGTGAGATGGGAGGAATAAAGGCAGCAGGATGTTGGGACTGCTGGATCCTTTTTAGAAATGGCTCATATGACCAGTGTTTGCAAGGAAGGCTGGATTTACACACAATCTTTAAACAATGACACCTGCAGACAGGTGTTATGGTGGGGCAGGGCATCATCTGCTGTCAAGGCTTTTCCCAGTTTACATTTTACATGCTGAAACAGTGGGTTGGTAGATGATCCTGCTGTGGATCAGTGAGATGAAGGTTAGGTTTGAAATTTTATGTAACAGACTAGTTTTACCATCATTCATGAGGCTCCTGACAGCTCCGCTCGTCATTAGCGGAGTTATGCTGACAGGCTGGATGAACAGCTCAGCAGACAGGAAATGAAGAACTTCCATGTAAATCTGCTGTTAGTCTGGCAGCAGTTTGGATGTCATATTGTTCCTACTTACAGATTCCTTCATGCCCATGATCAGCATCGTCTCCCCAGCATCTTCTATCACAAACAGAACTGACCCTCCTCAGAACTTGATTCAGTCTTTTCTCTTCCTCTTGGAGCTTTATGAGACAACACGCTGGGATTTAATTATTTGTTGATTTGTGGTGATAATAAAGCCACACAACAATACTGTGTGTTTATTTGCTTGGTGAGAATTCACACCCGTTTATTCACCATTGGTAATTTGAGAAACCTTTCTAATGGAGGGTGACTTATTAGTGCTTTCTGGGGGTTTTCAGTCCCTGCTGAGCTTCATCTGGTGGAATTTCATCTCCGGAAATGATCTTTTGGCAGACAGCCATGGAGAAGTTTAAAACCACTGCAGACGTATTGACTGAATAATTATTTTTTATTGCTGTTGTTGGCTGAATTAAGAGAAAGGAGGAATTATTTAAGATTGTGGAACTTTGAATGCTGGTAATTTATTTGCTGAATTCATACATCAGGAAATACTTGCTTCTTTTTGGAAGCTGCGGAGAGGAAATGACGGATAATTTAGCTTAACGAGTTTCATGTTGACTCACGTTATTTGGTTGTTTTAGTGAACTAAAATAAGTGTTTACGAGTCTTACTTTTAATATTTGTTTTAATTTGTTTAATTTTGTTTTCTCAATTTTTAAAAATTGTATTAGTTTCTTTTTGTTTCACTACTTTAGTTTATTTTATTATTTTTTATTTGATTTAATTTTAGTTTAATTTTGACTTATTTTATTCAGTTTTATTTGTATTTGTTTCTTATTTTTATTTATCTCATCAGATATAATTTCATTATAGATTAGTTTGATTTAGTTTAGTTTTATTGTGTAATCCAGTTCTATATTTAATTTAATTTTGTCATTTATTTTGTTTAAATAAAATAATAATAATTACTCCTATTTTTATTTCTTATCTTATTCCATTTAATTTATTCTATTTAAACATGTTTAAGTTTTTACTCATTTATATAATTTGGGGATAGCTTATTAAATTTAGTTGTTTAATTTTGTGTAAACCTATTATGTTTTATTTTATTTTGTCATTTTATATTTTATGTCCATCCATTTTTTTTATTTGTGGATGGATCTTTATTTATTTATTTAGTTATTTATTCATTATTTATTATTTTTAATTTGTTTATTTAAAATGTTCTAATTTTTTATTTGTTATTTATGTAAACTATATTTTGTTTATTTTAATTGTCATTTTATGTTTTATGGGTTATTTTGTTTATTTTTTTCATTTAGCTTAATTTATATTTTTTCATTTTATTATATTTCATTTAGTTTAATCTAGTTTGTCATTTTATTTATTTTATTTGCTCTAACTTTTTAAGTAACTAAATGTGATCTATATGTAGAGAATAGCTGGTTTTTCCTTTCAACATAGTGGGATTGGATCTGAATCGATTCCTGTTTTTCAGATGTTTCAGTTTATGAACGAGTCAGAAAAGCAGTTCTACAGATTTGGGGCCGCAGCAACAGAAACGGAGTCTTCTTGTCTTTACAGCATATTTATTTATTTACCTGTTAAACTGTGTGATGTTAGGAAGATCAGATCTCTGTAGCTGGTTCCTCTGATCATCACTTCAGGAATGTGGTGGCACAGGTTTGCTGTACATGTTGGTGCAGACCATTTAAAGGTCTCATAGCCACAGTTTTCATCCGAATACGTTTTAAAACCATCCTTTTTATCAGCTGGAACCACAACGAGATGTTGGAGGTGGTTGCAGCTGTGGTTACTTGTTTAGTTGGACCAGCATATTTTTAGCAGCAGCCATGAGTCACCACAGCCATGTTAGCTGGTTAGGAGGGTAAATGATGCTGCTTCCTGCCGGTGATGGTGTGACCTTCACTGATCTGCTGTTTGAGCTCATTTTCAGGTTTGTTTTTAGGAAGGCGTGAATTAAGAAAAAGGGAAGCTGCTGATGTCGACATTTAAAACCCTTTTTAACGCCTTTCAGACATCCGTTGTTACTGGTTAACGGTCGGGTTGTGTGTTTACTGTGTCTGGTCAGCAGGAATAGGCTGACTGCGTCTGTTGGTTACTAGCAATATTTATTTAAAGCAACATGCTGTCAGATAGCATAACATCACACTGCAGAGAGAGTGAGGTTGTGTGTGTGTTAGAGAGAAAAAGCATGTGGGGGTTGGGAGATAAGGGGCAGGGGGGTATTTATGAAATGGGGACACAGTTAATATGTGAGAAGAGGAAGAAAGATGCAGTTAATAATTGGTTCCAGTTTCAGCTTCACTGGGTGTTACATGTAGCTGATGTAGGCTCCATTTAAACTCGCTGTCGTCAAACAGAAGAGGAGGAAGGGTGAAGAGCAGCTTTTACACACATTTACATTTTTCTCTTTATTTCTTCACCATGCGTGACTGGGTGTTAACCACATTTTTCTCAGATTGAGAGAAGAATGGCTGCAGTAGGGTAGCTATAAAAAGACTGTTCTGGTATGAGAATTGAACATTGTACAGAAACAAATAGATTTATGTCCATAATGTCCTGATCGTAGTCCTGAATCCTTCCTTCCCTGCAGAACTTAGCAGAGACATGTTTTTGGTTATATATTTGATGGAGATGGTTACTGGTTCAATCCCTAATGTCTTTATATTGAAGTGTCCTTAGCTAATGTACTAAACCCCACAGCTCCCAGAAGTGTTTGAATAAGAATTTCTGCTAAATGTTTGACTTTATTTCCTTACAAATTCTGAGTTAATGATACATAAATAAATAGAACTGTCTCCTTAACAGCATAAAGACCAAAGTCCAAACCAAAACAGGAAGTTTCAACACTGAATGCAGCAGATCTAGTTTAAGTCACAACACTTCCAGCTTATAACTTTTTTTTTTTATGGTCAGCTGAGTCAAATTTGCTCTTTCCTATAAGTGGAGCTCATTTTCAATGTGGTTGACGTGACTTCGTCTTTCTTAGTCAGTCTTCTGAAAGTGCTAAATTAATGTTCTTGTTATCACGTTGCTGTCAGAGCTGTCACTCAGAAAGAGCTTCATGTCTGTCAATATGTCAGCTGATGTTATTTATATAAACCCTGTGCAGATGTGCAGCCTCACACTTTTTACATTATAGTCTTCTAGTTAACTGAACCTGCCATCTGAATCCAGGTTAACCTGCAACCTCTTATAACAGGAAGTTGCAGCAACCATGATCTGAACATTTATTACACCTTCTTGTCCTGCTGTTATTATATATATATATATATATATATATATATATATGGAAGTAGGACTTGTTTTAGTGTAACATGTGGAGTAACTGTTGGCACCTCTCCTGCTGCTCATACAGGTCAGATTTTGGACACTAAAGTAAAAACAGAAACCCAGAGACTGAATAAATTTATTTTTGCTCTATTGCTTTGTGGCAGTGGACGAGCCGTTTTCTGTCCTGGCCAATCAATGAGCTGAATTTTCTTCTTCTTTCTTCTCGGTCAGTGGTCATTTAGAGGAAAATCACCCACTCGTAAGCAGTTTTTGTAACTGCACGATGTTGTTCTGTAGGTTTGCTCCACTTCTGTAAAGTGGAGTGTGAAAGCAAACCAAAGGAAGGGGCAAATTTTTCTCAAAAACTAGACTCACTTTTGCAAAGCTTAGTATGCACACGAGGGACAGTCAGACTCTAAAAATCAGAGTGCAGGTCCTTTTAATGTTGTGTAGAGGTTTATAGAAAACATGAACTTGGATTAGTCTGCTTTCAGCACCTGTTAAAGTTTCTGCAGACGAGATGGTGCAACATCAACAGTCTAGTGTTTATGCTCAAGAGCCTGTGTAATAGATCTGGTACACCAATTACACCAACACACTCTGCTACCATCTACCGACATGGACAGCAGAAAGGAGAGCTGTACTGTCAAAAGTTGGTAAAGAAAGACCTTCAAACTTTAGCAAAGACTGTCGGTCTTCTATTTAGTCAGATACTTGAAATAGTTTGGTTATCTCCAGTCTTTCCAGCAATATCTCCCACATGACTAATTTAGTCTCAACAACACTGCAGCCCTTGTCTCTTAGTCCTCAGCATTAATTAGCCTAACAAATGTTACCTGTTGCTCCATGTTAAGTTGGACGGTGGCATGGATCTGTAGAATTTGGTGTTGGATTGACAACTGTCCTGCCGTGCTACCAGTGGACAGACAGCAAGTGCTTCAGTTATGTTCTGTACCACGTTAAGAGCAGCTCTTACACACTGTGTTGTTTTCTAAAGCCAGACTGATAACTGGATACAATAGAAAAAATAAAATTCCTCTCAGTTGGTCACTGACTAATCTTTTACCAACTTGAGCAGTGACATTGGTCTGTGGTTGTCCACATGTGTTGCTTCACCACCTTTAACAAAGATGTGATAAAAGCAGACTTGCAGATTTTGGGGGGTTTTGTAACTATAAAGGCTGAGAATAGAAATGTAAGCTGGTGGTTCAGCTGCGGGTTTTGTTCCTGCTTGTTGGTCTTTTAAACACTTCCTGTCTTAATATTGTGAAGCTAACCTGAAGTTTATGTGTCTTACAGGCTCCAGCTTTGTGTGTGCGTGTGTGTGTGTGAACATCAACGTACCGTTTGAGTGTGTGAGTGGGGGTGTGTGTGACATCATACTGCAGCGTGTGCGATGTCTTCCGAGCTGCTGGTAGATGTGGGCGAAGACCCTACGACAGCACAGTTAGGACAGCTGAAGCTGGCCACCATCGAGGACCAGCAGTGGCCGCCTGATGAGACCACGCTCAGCAAGTCAGGTGAGATGGTTCTGATCCCCGCAACATGCACCAGCATCCCATCATCATCCCAACACATGGAAGAGTTCACGACTGTAATGACCTTCTTTTCCAGAATTCAGTTCAACTTTTATTGAGATAAAAAAGTAGTTAGTTAAACCTCTGTCCAGCATCTGAGAGACTCTGCCTCTCTTAAGTGTTCTTTTTGTACCTTTTGATCTTCCTGACCTCCTCAGCTTTACGTCATTCATCCCAAGGCACTTTAACAGACTTTCCAATTTAGTCCAGCCTGTTGTAGACCAGTTATAATCCAATTAAAAGAAATCCATTATATGATCTACATCCATCCAATTTATAACAACTGTGTTCATATTCATTCATAAAAATAATTACCCAGCTCAGGAAACCAACAGATAGCAGGGATACCTGCTGAAAAAGGAAAAGAAATTATTTTATTTTTCTTCCATTTTTTGGCCCACCAAATTTAACAAATACAGTTCTTCCTCCATCACTCTGAATCAGGACTTTCCGCCTTTTACAAATATTACATAGGTGAGAAAAGGTGGTCCTAGAAACCTGTTTTATGTGAGTCAAAGTACAGATGCTGCTCCAAAATAACTCCCCAGATCCCTCACAGTAGTGCTGGAAGTCAGCTTAATACCATCTAGAGTGATTACATAGCTAAATTGTTTTGTCCTGAGTTTTGAGGTCCAAACACAACAACCTCAGTCTGTGTGAATTCAGGTGAAAATTCAGTCATCCAGGTCTTTATCTTTGTAGTCTGACCAACTGATTGGTTTAATCAGGAATCATAGGGTAGCTGTGGCTTGGTATCATCAGCATAAAAATGAACATTTATGCCATGCCCTCTTAAAATATCACCTAATGGAAGCATGTACAATGTAAAAAGTATCGGTACAAATACGGAACCCTGAGGAACTCCAGGACTTTTTCTGGTGTGTGAGTAGGACTCATAGTTTACATGAACAAACTGGAATCTATCAGATAATTATGACTTAACCCAGCCTATTTTTTTTTTTTTTTTTTCAAGTGCTTTAAGTTGATTAAGAATAAAAAACACAAGTTGCTCGCTCTGGTTTTAGTGATTTTGATCAACAAATATGAGGAAAGAGGAGTGAAATTCCTTGGAAGTTATTAATTAATGTGATTTGCAGAGATGGATGTGTCCCAGTGCTTCGATGCAACCTCGCCTCACCTGCCCTGGGACCACCCTTTCTACGACATCGCAAGACATCAGATCATTGAAGTGGCAGGTGAGATTTACAACAAGCCTGTGTTTGTCTGTTTCTTCAGACTGTTAAAGTGAAGATATTCTAGTAATGTTGAATTTCCGTCTGTAGGGGACGATAACTTTGGCAGGAAGGTGATCGTGTTTAATGCCTGCAGGATGCCTCCTCAGCATCAGCTCGACCATCACAAACTTCTGATGTAAGTCAGGAGGTGTATTAGTGACCTGCTGCAGAACAGTTGGTTCAGACAGCTGCAAAATATTCAGATTTATTTCTGTTCAATGTAGGAAGGTCAGATGACCTAGATAATTAACCATTCTTTTGAAATTGTTTCAGTTTTAGCCAACCTCATTCATTTCTGAGTAAGGAAAAGAAATTTTTATTCTCAGAGCTGCTAAGTATGACACTGTTCCTCAGAAATCATTAGAGGAAGTGTCTGTTTCTCAATTCTTTTCTTATTTTTTTCTTGCAACACGAACAGTTTCAGTTATATTAAAAAAAAAAAAAAAAAAACTTAAATGTGTTTCCATGGTAACCCTGGCTTATGTCATGTCATACAATGAAGGTATCCCTTTAAATGATAAGTTTGTTGATGTTTTGCAGGTATTTGAAAGGAACGCTGGACCAGTACGTAGAAAGTGACTATACGCTAATCTATTTCCATCATGGACTGACCAGTGAAAACAAACCGTCTCTCGGCTGGCTCCGAGATGCATACAGGGAGTTTGACAGGAAGTAAGTGTTACATCGTAGTAATGATGATAATCACCAGAAGTGGACACTAGTGATGCGCGGGCTGACGGATTTGTAACACTGGGCTTTATTCTTTACCTGCTGATCCTCATCTGGCGACAGACAGCAGCTAAAATCGTAGCAGCAGCACTTCCTGCAGCTGCCACATCCTGCCGCGAGTCTCCACAGCTTTTCAGAGCTGCTGGAACTGCTGACAGGCTAGCGTAACAGCGCTAACGGCTCAGACTGATACAGCTCAGGACCACCTGGTTCATGTGTAGCTGAGGAGATTCAGGAGGGGAAAAGTCTTTTACCTCGAAGACCGCTCTGTGGCGTAGCTGCATTGTGAATCTCACTTTCCATCTAGCTGTCTGTCAATCATTTCTGCCCAACGACCCGCCTACTCGCCGCTCCCTGATCACCCCAACCCTTGCAGTTTCAGGCAGGTTTTAAATTTGGCAGTCGGTGAAGTTAAACTTTAAATACACCAGTATATTATGCGTGGCCTGTGATCTTACATAATTTATTTTGTTAATTGCCAGTTCTGCTCTGTTCTCAATCACATTTTTCAGGGCATATAAAATTCTATTACTTATTTAGCGTGTATTTAATAGCAGCGAGGCGGGGTAAGTTGGGGCTGGCAAAATTATTTTATATGCAGGACCTGCGAGTTGGAAAAATCCAGATCCACCCATCACTAGTGGACACATTCAGATTTTATTTTATCGTTATGCTGACATCATTCCGCTTTAAATTTACTATTTTATGTAAGTTTGTATCTATATATCTGTTTAATCACAGAAAACATGCAGAATTCCTCAAGTCTCCATGTTGGGCCCCCAGCCCATCTACGTATCTACGTCTTCCACTCCCGTGGATCATAGAAGCAAACATCATAATTATGCTGATGATACTCAGCTCTATATTACTGCCTCGCACGGGGACTGTGGTCTCATAGAAAGCTAAAGTGGAAGATTTGGTCATGGATACATGGATGTCTCCGAATTTTTTTTGACTAAATAATGGCTCAGCGTGATTTTAGAAAAACTCCCTGGACGAGCCTCACCTGTACAGCACGTTGTCTAAATCCGTGTTTGTGTTTTCAGGTATAAGAAGAACATCAAAGCCCTTTACATTGTCCATCCAACCATGTTCATCAAGACTCTGCTGATCCTCTTCAAACCAATCATCAGGTATTATTTTTATTTTTTTAAATCATCAGACTTTCTTGGCATGTTAAGAATGTTGCCACATTCAGACCAGATCCCAGCCTTTCTCATGCAGGTTTAAACAGTTTAACGTAGTATAAATGATGTTAAGCTGAATATTTAAAGCTAACTGATATATAAACTGGTAACTTGTGTAATTCATTAACATATATATACAGGGCTTCGGTTCTACAGGACTTTCATTTAGGGGAAAATCCTGCTGCTGAACAATGGCTGTTATGTTTTCTTACTCAGCAGTTATCAGTTCCTCTGATAAGAGGACAAAGCTAAAAATAAAAAATGTGAAGCATTCAACATTTCAAACACAGACATGTACAATCATCTGCAAGAGAAAAGCTTTACTTCTACAAACACTGACAAGAATTATGGAACAATAGAAAAAAATGTAATAATTCAGTTGTGAGGAAAACCTGCACAAGTCTAAATATGCAAATAAGCGTGCAGTTTTATGAGTTTAACAAGCTGCTCATAAGATGAGTTCAAGCAGAGAGCCGGCAGTGAAACAAAGTTTATAGTCCAGCTCACAGTGTGAAAAGAAATGTTGGTCTATCATGTCTAACTTTTAAAGCAAGAACAAACAAAATGTTAATGGTTGAAAAAAGGAAACGTACAGGTGAACCGAGGAAGGACTCAAAGGCAAACAATATGACTGGAAATGAAAATGTTCTACCAAAGAAATGAAAAACAAAAGTCAAAGAAAGGAGGTGTGTGTAAACTGTAAGAAAGCAGCTGAAGGAAATGAGATTTCATCCAGAAAAGCCAAATATAAACCTTCACTAACAACGAACAGAAGAAAAGCAGCGTAAAGCAGGTTTGAAGCGAGTGTGGAAGCGAATGATTGGACGGAAATGATGCTGAGTGATGAATCGTCCAGCTGCCCTGGACACGGATTCCAAGCTGGAACTTTGCTTACATGGAAAACCAGGAAGACTTGAGAGAGATACGCGCTTGAGATTTAAGCTAAAAAAATAAACATTTAAAAAGCTTTTCTTTTTTTTTCTAAATTACAAAAGGACACAAAATGCTATTCTTAAGGGGAAAAAAGTCATATTTTTTCACTTTTTTTTTTTTTTCTGATTCCATCAATCAAAAAAAAAAAAGAAAAAAGAAGCTTGCTTCAGGCTTTTCTTCAACTCACTGACAAGGCTGGAAAACTCGACCTTAATCTGAGGTCAGATTTATTTATTCAGGTTTTCCCATAAAGAATCCAGGCTGTTAGAAGAACCAGAGAATTATTTACACACAGTTGTATGAATCCATCATATTTTCTCTCTACTTGATCTAAAAACAGCTACAGGATTTAATATTTTCTAAAAATAAAAAAAAGTTTGGTGTCATACTTGTTTTTATTTATTAAAGAGAAAATCTGAATGAACAGCAGTGACGAGTTTTTCCTGGACTGGTCCATAGTTCAACTTTCGGTCTTACATCAGGATCTATTTTTACATCAGTTAGATAATAAGCGTCCAGTCCTTTTAAACTGCAGCTTACTACTATATGTTTTTATTTTGTTCTTGTCTAATTAAAGAAACATTTCACTGGGAAAAAAGCTCTTTTTCTGACTTGATTAAATCATTTTAAAATAAAAATATCTTTATTTAAAAAAAGAATTAAGTGGCAAAATCTAATTCAGAAAAAGCAACAGATTTTTGTCAAATTATCTGGTTATTCCAGAAAAACTGAGCTTTTTATTCAATAGTTTGTAAAACAGGGTTTTGTAAAGACGTGTTTGCTTTTGGTGGATTGTTTGTGTTTTCTATTTAGTGTACTGATAGCAGAGGAAAGCCGTTTTAAAGCAGAGTTCGGTTGTAAATGAAGCTCTTCCTGCGTTTTAGTTTTAAGTTCGGCCGGAAGATCAACTACGTGAGCTACCTGAGCGAGCTGGAGGACGTGGTGAAGTGTGAGCAGCTGGTGATTCCTGCTCGGGTCAGAGAGTAAGAGCCCGTATCTCCATCCACATTTCATTTAGTGCCTTTTCTCTTCCTGTTTGGTGACACTTACATTCAGTAAGTGAGGTGTTTGTTTACCTGTAAAACCTTCTCTTTGTCAGGTACGACAACAAACTGAAAGCATCTCTGAAACCAGCCGCCCAGCCTCCCACATCTCCTCCCCGAAGCCCCCCTCTTCCCGACCAGGTGTTCGGAGTTTCACTCTCACTGTAAGTCACTGCTTTTCTTCCCAGCTGACAAATAAATAAAGTTTCTGGTTGAAGCTTCTTGTTCTCATGTGTGTTTTGGGTCTCAGGCTGAGACAGAGGACTCCAGATGATGATCTGGTCCCCGTGGTGATGAGGGACACCATCAACTTCCTCTCAGAACAAGGTGATCCAGACAGAACCAGCTGGAGAACGTCCATCTTGACGTAATATCTGTGTAACCTCCATGTTCTGATCTGATCTGTGTGCGTCTTGTCAGGTTTGGAGATTGAGGGGATCTTCAGACGGTCGGCCAACGTGACCCTGGTGAAGGAGGTCCAGCTCAAGTATAATTCAGGTACAGTCCGCCGCTCCCACCTGGATCTCACTAATCCTGTTCCTGGAAGGAGAGGATGATTTCCCCTTTTGTGCTTTTTAGGCATCCCAGTAAGTTTCCAAGAGATGGAAGACGTCCACCTGGCTGCTGTGATCCTGAAGACGTTCCTGAGGGAACTTCCTGAGCCTCTTCTCACCTACCAGCTGTACAACGACATCGTCAACTTCGCCTGTAAGTTCAAGACGTTTGTGTGTGAGCGTCCGAGACAAATGCTGCAGGTTTAGTCCGACTCGGGAAAAGAGGGCATCCTGAACTCATCCAGACTTCCCGTCCATCCTGGCTGAACTTATCCTTCAATCGTTATCACAAAAGCAGTCACACATCAGTTGCCATGGAGACTGGCAACCGATAACAGCCAGGCTTAGTTAATGCTGGACTTGTTTTTCTCTCCCAGTCAGGAGTAACTCCACACAGAAAGGACTTTTTCTTTTTGCACCCAGTCTCGCAAATTACTGGTCAGCTATATGATTACACTGTGATCGTCATCGTCCACTTACTTCTATTTCCAGTTTCTGGATTTCCAGGTCCAGCTTCGTCAGGGTTTTTTTTTTTTGAATAATAATCTCTGTTTCCTGCAGCTGCAGCAGTTTTTGCAGATGTGTGGTGACGAACATCTGGCTGCCTGTTAACTTTACAGCACGCGATTACCTTTCACTTGATCAACTTGATCAACTATTCCTGCCTAGGAATAGTATGTTGTACTTTCACGTTCTATCCTTCCTCTATCATCCTCATCGCTTTTTCTTTTACTTCCAGATTTGTCGCTGTAGTTCTGCTTTAACGTATCGTTTAACGGCCGAGTGACGCAGCTTGTGCTCTTCCTCTACCTACCTAACATGATCATCAGGAGAAGGAAACGTCCTCCTTCGCTCTCTGAATTCTGCTTTTGTTGAACCCTGTGTTTCATCCTGGTCCTGTTTGTTTTGTCCTGCAGCCGTATCCAGTGACAACCAGGTGGAAGTGATGAAAACTCTTGTGGAGTCTCTGCCAGAGGAGAATTATGCATCGCTGCGGTACCTCATCACGTTTCTGGCTCAGGTACAGCCGCCGGTCCCCACCTCCTCCTAAGGGCCTGCTTACATGCTCTCACCTGTCCGTTACAACGTGTCCTGTCTGTTTTGTAGGTGTCAGCCAACAGCGAGGTGAATAAGATGACCAACAGTAACCTGGCCGTGGTGTTCGGCCCAAACCTGCTGTGGGGGCGGGACGCCGCCATGTCACTCAGCGCCATCGGCCCGATTAACAACTTTACCAGAACCCTGCTGGACCAGCAGCATCTGGTCTTTCCTTAATCCCCCTCCCGCCGCACCGAGACCTCATTAGAGACCTCGCTCTCCCCTGCAGCATTTAGACTTAAACTCACCTCCGCTCTCGACCAATCCGGACCAGCAGTCGCCTCTGTCTGCTTTTCTAGTCAAATAAAAACAACTTTTTCTTTCTGTGTTGTTGGGATAAACGTTAAATTATCCCTCCAAACAACTGATGGCACAAAAAGCAGCAGCTAATTATCAGTCCTTTCATTCAGAGTCCAGACTGTGCATCTGATCCAGTCTGGTTTTTTTTATTTGTTCCTTTCTTATATTTAGTTTCGTAACTTCACTTGAATATATTACTCTTCTCTCGCATCCATCACAGTGTCTTCCAACAGATTCTCTGATTGGTCGGCTCCATTTACCAGAGTTTCCCCAGCAACCGTTCGGTGGGATTATGGGACCACCTGTGAGTGAAGGGTTAATAGAGAACACTACAGTTTTGTCACATGGTTTAAGCTCCCATCCCCTTCCAAACTTCCTGTGTTTGTGTCCGATGTTGTCGCGGTCCTGCCTGTCAGTCATCAATGATTCCTTCTTTTCTCCGTATTTTTGTTACGTGCCGTTTTTTTTTGTTTTTTAAATTTGTGCCAAAAGAAGTTTTCCTCACAAACATTACCAAACGTCTTCTAGGCTGAGGAATCTGAGCTAAAGAGAGGGTGAGGTTTGAGTTGATAGACTCAGGTTAACTCGTGAACGTGGTACTAAATCGTGTGGACAATCTCTGAAATGCTGGACCTGGTTTAGGAGGTGCATTCAGATTCTGGACTTCCTTTCTGTGGGATTCCTAAATGAAAAGGTAAGCTATGGTTGTGGGTACCAAGTTTTTAGAATCACATCTGTAAATCCTGCCTCTGATACGTCGTCAAAGTCCATCATACTGTATGTTAAAGCCTCCGTAGTGGTGCAGCTTTATGTGTGATGTGGTTTTCAGTTCTTATGTTCATCCTACATGTAGCACAGAAAGCTAAAGTTTGTTTCTTTTTCTTATCTTTAGTTGCCTTATATATATTTTTTTATGAATGATGTGCCACTAATGGAGTTTGTCCAAGTTCTTTAAGGCTGAAATAATCCCCACGAGCCCTGCAGCATGTGCACTCTTCACTGTGGCGTCCGCCAGCAGTGTTTTTATGTGCGATTGCCTGCGGTCGTTTAACTCCTGTTTCCAGTGTTTTCCTCAGCCGCCATATTGAGGATACGTGCATGATGTTCAGTGCAGGGTTGGAGAGATGACAGCAGGTTTGGATCAAATTCTGGTTCAAGAACAGGGTCTTGGTTTTGGTGTTTCTTGTTAACACTAGTGCTGTCGGTGTGATTTGATGCTAGTAGCTTCCCACTACATGTTCCAACATGTTTTCATTCCTTCTCCATTTCCTCTCATTGTTTCCCTGGATGTTTAGTTTGTCTGCAGCTCTCATGCTGGACTGTTTCCAAAGTGTTGAATATTTACTTCTGTCTCCAACGAGCGCATCCAAAGTGACAAGTTTTTTTAAAAAAAATCATCAGAAAGCAGCAGCTTGAAGTTATCGTTGTGACCTGTTTTTATACGATTTAAGAGGTTTGGGTTTAAATTCGACCCTCGTGACCCCGATCAACTGTTTCCTTCCTGTAGCTGGTCAGTTTTCTCCAAAGTATTGACAGTGGATAAATATTTGTGTTGTAACGTTGCTGTAATATGAATATGAAGCGTCTAAAAAAAACACCAAACTGTAAGAAATTTTAGTTTGAACGGAGCTGAAAACAAAAACAACGAAATATTCTCAGATGTTTACTTGTTGTGATTTCAGATCGTGTCTTATTGACATGAAGTTGATGTATAAATGGTTGTGTGTAGGTGTGTGTTTGTATGTTAATGCTGACTCCACTGAATTTAAATGTCAAACTTTTGGGCTTCAAATATGTTCTCTATTTTTTAAAAAATAAGGATGAATAAATAAAAATAATAAACAGAGCCCGTCAGCTGAGGTTAATGTGTGAGTATATTTTTTCTTATTATTTAAACTGTAATATAAAAGAAATTCTTTCTGAAAGAAGACGTATAGAAATAAAAAAAAAGAAACCAACTCAAACTGGTTTCTTCTTCAATTATTAAATAATAAAGAAAATCTTTAAATCTTTAGATTTTGACAGCAGCAATATGTGTGTGTGTGCGAGTGTGTATGTGTGTGCATGCTTGTGCCTTATTTGTGTCCCCCTAGTGGTCATGTGATTTACCATCAAAGTGCCGGTGTAGACATAGATTAATATAAATCGATGCTCTCAACAAAGCCTGGTCGTCATGACAACGGAATGCAGAGCAGCCTGTCAACAGGCGGAAAACGCACTCCTGGTTTTGCTGAGCTCAGCTGTAATAGATGATCACAGGACTGAGAATTCAACATAACTACAACGCCAATTCCTAAAGAGGTGGGATGCTGTGGAAAATGTCGATATAAACAGAATGCAGTGATTTACAAATCTCATAAACCCATGTTTTATTCTGAACATAAACAACATAGTGCATGGTGAATTCGTCCTCATCCCCAGCGTACAGAGATTCCTCCTTATTCTCTGAATATTTTACTGCTATACACTGTAGATGGGACTTTCACAGTCTTCATAAATTTA
Organism: Melanotaenia trifasciata; assembly: GCA_037177355.1. Taxonomy (NCBI): domain Eukaryota; kingdom Metazoa; phylum Chordata; class Actinopteri; order Atheriniformes; family Melanotaeniidae; genus Melanotaenia; species Melanotaenia trifasciata. The sequence goes on from JBAFTB010000027.1 coordinate 4,431,054, forward strand.
TGTTTAACATTTCTTTGAAATTGTTGTCAGTTTGTCTCAGATTAGTGAACCTCTGTCCGTCTTTCCATCTGAGAGGCTCTGCCTCTCTGAAATGCTCCTTTTATACCCGGTCATGTTACTGACCTGTTGCCCGTTCACCTGATCAGTGGTCAAATTCTCCTTTAGTTGTTTTTGGTTGTACCATTTACTTTTCCAGCCTTTTGTTGCCCCTGTTGAAACTTACAAACATGTTGCTGCAGTTAGATTCAAAATGAGCTCAGATCTTCCATGAAACTTTAAAATGTCTCAGTTCCAGCCTCCGATGTGTCGTTTATGTTCTACACAGCATCCCGATGATCTTTGGAATTGGCGTGATAAAACATCCATAACAGCTGAGGAGGAATAACGAGCTGTTATAGTGATAATCCTCATTTTGTGAAAGTAAAATAGAAATTCTGGGACACGCTTCATTTCCATATTTTTCTTCTCAATTTCCATCCCAATTCAGTGGATTATAACTCATAAATCCCCATCAGGAGAATCTAACTTTTCTTTCTCTATCTTAAAATTTTATCTTCATCAAGTGCAATTTCTGTCAAGTCACTGTTTGTCCTCAGTTCTGTGATCGATTACGGCCTTAATCTATGGATCTTTTGTACTGTAATTGCCGTCATGGTGACTGTGATCAATACATCCACGGTAGGAAGTTCTGGTTTGAGTTTTAGTGGAGAAGTTTGGTTTCCATGCTGGAATATTGATACCTGGTGATCTTAACTGTTGTTTCTTCCTTTACTTTTCATATCCAGTACTGTGGGTTTTGGTCTTATTCATGTATGAAAAAGGTAATATGCTGTAATCTTGATGTAAGCAACCAATAAATGTTGAGTGTAAAGGTTTGCTTCACTGTCATCAATCGTTTCAAATCACACTACGGCAAGAAAAGAGAACAAAGTTAAGGTACTAAAGAAGCTAAGTATGTATTTCCATATAGTTTTGACCCTGCCATCTGAAATGGAGACTCATTTCAGCTCCACAACCAAAGAAGAAAAGAAATTAATTTAAATTGCTTGGCTGAGACTAATGCATCTGCTCATAGCACCATGTCCACTGATTTCATGCATGTCTATTTATTGTGGATGGTAGAATAGGAAAAGTGAACCAGTAGTCACAGTTTTTAGTTTTTAGTTGAGTTTTATTCACTTTTCGTCACAGAAAAAAGTAAATTCAGCATCCGAACTTCTGCCTGGTAGATTCTGTTTCACATTAATGCCCAAATACGTCTGACGTCTCGATAAACAAGTGTAGAAAATAGTTGCTGTATTTATTGGGCTCAGCAGAATTTGTTTACTCCCTGAAAAGTAAAAATGGTGCTTTATAAATAAACCATATTTAGAGCTCTTCTGCATCATTAGCTTTTTTTTATTTAATAAAAGGAGGGGTGTTAATGCACCTGCAGCCTGATTTAGCTCATGACCACTGTGTTTTTCCACCACCCTTTTTAGAGAATAATGGAGGGAAAAGCTATTACTTTGTGGCATCCACCCTAGGATTAATCATGATCGTGATGGACTGACGACCTGTCCTGACCTCTCACCTGCTAGATGCTGGGTTAGGTCCAGCTTCCCCGCGACCCTGATCTAGATGAAGCGGTATAGATAACGGATGGATGGATTAATCATGGAATCATCACTCTATCAAAATGTTCTTTGACTTGATTTTTAGGTTTTATGGGAGCTGAAATGCAGTTTAAAGCTCACTAGGTGGCACACTCACTGCAAACATCACCCAAACCACACACACTGATTGAATATGTGCATGTGACCCCTCTTTCCTGATTTTCCCATTAATGCCACAGAAACAGTGAAATGTAGAGTTCTTGGTTATGATACCAAATATTAACCGGAATCATGACTTAATGCTTAAAACTTTATTAATTATTTCTACACTGATAATTACAAACAGCACCTCAAAAGTCCAAAAGATTATTTAAATCCTAAACTCTACATTAGTGGTGTCTTTGTTAATATTCACCTGTAATAACGTCCACGTCACATCTGCTGCTCATGCGTTGGAGTGTTACATAATCTCTGACAAACCAAAACAACACCTGACCAATAAAAGAAGGTGGAGTTTTCTGGGGTTTAGTTTGGGGCTCATAAGCAAAGTACAATGGTTCGCAAACCTCATCGGCTCATATTTTATTCCTAGCAGAACATAAACCACATATCTGAGACGTTTTCCCATGTCATGGAAAATATGAGCTAATTGTGAATCTGATGGCAGCAACACATCTGTAAAAAGTACAGACATCCAGGAGGATGTTCAGCATCATGTAACATCTCCTCTTCTTTTAACATCTGTCTGGAAACATCTGGGAAGTGAGGAGACCAGTTGCTGGAGTTTTAGGAGAGGAATGTGTCACATTCTGTTCTGATGCAGGATTCTAGCTGCTCTACAGTTCTGGACCTTGGTTGCTGGATTTCTGCCATGATGCTCCAGATGTTTTGTATTGGTGAAAGGTCTGGACTGCTTGTGAAGCCATGTTGTTGTGATGGATGCAGGATGTGGTTCAGCATCGTCTTGCTGAAATCTGCAAGGCCTTCCCTGAAAGAGACGTTGTTTGGATGGGAGCAGATGTTGCTCTAAAACCTCCATGTACTTTTCAGCATTGATGGAGCTTCACAGATGTGGAAACTGCCCACACCATAGACACTAATGCAGCCCCTTACTATCAGAGATGCAGCTTTTCACCTGTTCACTGATGATCATGGAGCCCTGTGATGGACTGGTGACCTGTCCAGGTGTACCTGCTAGATGCTGGTTTAGGTCCAGCTTCTGTAACCAACACTTAAACTGGATGAAGCTGTGTAGATAACGGATGGATGGATAACTCATGGAATCATCACTCTATCAAAATATTCTTTGACTCATTTTAAGGTTTTATGGGAGATGAAATGTAGTTTAAAGCTCACTAGGTGGCATGTGAAATGTAAAGCGGGTGAAAACTAAAGCTGCACCTGATGTGAGGAACTGCTGAGAGAAAACATCACTTCTAAACATAGAGCAGTGAACTCATTCTGTGTGCAGCTGAAAGAAAGAATGTCCCAGTCAGCATTTTTTTCCCTTTTTGGTCAGAGAGAGCAAATGAATGTGAGAAGGATTTAATCATTTAAGCCCGACTCCCACAGAAGGGTGTGGTGGTACTTTTCCATCATCCAGAGGACATGTCCACCTCCTGGAGCATCCACTGCAATTTGATTCTCCCTCTCCTCACGTTTCCTGGTGTGTGTACAGAGTGTCTTGTACATGGAAAGGTTTTGATGTTACTACAAACAGTATTTGTGCTGGTAAAAAGACCTGCATGCATGTGAGGCTGCAGTGAAAATGTGAAGTGATACTTTAGACTTAATGACATGTTAATTATCCTTATAATTCGTTCTCATGCATCCCACCAGCAAATATATGTATTTACATACTATAAGCTGTAGATTTGTCTCATCATAATCTGTTAAAATAAAGTGTACACACAGCTGAGAATACTCTAAAGGTGAAGGTGAGCACTCAAAGGACACAACTCCTGCAGCAATCCTCATTTCCTGGTTCACTGCTCAGGTGATCGGAGGGGGCGGGGCTACTGCTCCCTTTCTAACACGACTGTCAGAGGAAACATGACAAAGACACAGCAACAAAGATCAGATCGTGTGTCTGTATCTGTTTCCACAGCATGTGGAGTATCCACAGCGCAGCGAGGCATCAGAACCACTGAAAAAGAGCTGAGTCAGACTCTACTCAGCCAGTCAGCAGAAAGGTGCAGGTGTAGCAGCCTGAATGGAAAGAAGGAAGCAGTTGTAAGAAAAGGGGCTGGACATGAAGCAGGAAGAGGAAAGCAGGAAAAAGTGCAATGTTCTGCAGGGACAAGGTGACTCCTGTGTAGGACGGAGCTGCTCATGGGTAGACCTGAACAAAGCCTGCACTCCTCTGCAGGGGAAACACCATTTAACTGTTTCCTGGCACATTTCACCAAAGATTAAAAACACAGAGCTCATCGTGTTACAAATGTGACAATGACCATTACTATTTTGTTAAAGCTTTTATTATATTTAAGTAAAACCTCAAACCATCCACAGAATAAAACCAATTCAAAGTCCATTATTCATTTGACTTTTCTTTGTTGCATCATTCACAAACTATGTTAAATTTTAAGAGTGCAGCACTGCAGGATGATTTTGTTTTCCTCTTTTTATTCCTGTTTATGTTCATCAGAAATCACCACTGACCTGCTGCAATAAGAAACAAGAAGCAACAGAGAAGACATACAACTTATATATATGTGTTCTTACAACTATATGGTTGACCATGTATATATTTTATATATGAAACTAGAAGCACCAGCCATTGTAATTTTTAAATTAGAAGCTCTAATGGCAAAATGATCCCTATCTCCCCATAGTAAAGAATCCTTTCAAAACTTCCTGGATCCAGACCTTTTTACTTTTTAAGTATATATAATATAATATAATATAATATAATATAATATAATATAATATAATATAATATAAACTCTGTGGAAAGTTTATTGCTGCCTCTTTCAGTAGTAGATTTGTGAAAGCAGACAGGTGAAGGACAAGCTGGAGGCAGGTTGTCCACCTCTGAAAACACACTCTGTTGACACTGTGTGCAAATGACTGGTGAACCATATAAGTTTGTTTTCGTCACAATAGAAGCCAATGACGTCCACCTCTCTAATTCAGCTGGAGCTCTGCTGTTGGTTAAACACTTCAGAAGGCCTGAATTCATGAACCGCTGCCAGAGATTAAGAGTGAAGGTTACGGAGAACGGGACTCAGTCAAGTGGGATGATAAGAAACCAGTTTGACTCTAATTTTCAGAATTATGTTAATTTTTCACTGTTAATGGTTGCATGTTTTTATGAGGGCAAGTCAGAGTGGCTCTGACAAGGAGTGTTTGGATCACCTTGCTCTTCAAGGACATCTTGGACTCACAGGGTTTCCTTTGTCTCTGAGGTCCTACCTTTCATCAAGTGTTAATATGGAGCCATGTTGCTCCTGAACACAACTGTAGGTCTGATTTACTGCAACACACGGACAGGAAGGGATCCTGGGACATCCGTGATCGCAATCACTAAAAGTCTGGGAAGTTTGACGCTTCATTAGTCATGGTGTCCTTGTCCTTGGGGATTATATCAAATACATAGAAAAGGTTTTATTTGATTTTTTTTTTTAACAACCCATTAAACTTACTGGACACACCCAGTGTCACAGAGTCAAGTCATCAATGTTCACAGCTGTTTCTGTGATTCAAAAACCAAGTCATCATTAACCAGAAATAAATTCACTTTATTAGCTACACCTTTTCAACCTGTTTACCCCACTAAACCATCCCATCCTGATCAAACTCACCAACACTGGACAATAGAAGATGGAGAAACGTTGCTGGTCTGATGAGTCTCCATTTCGGCTCCACATTCAGA
>JBAFTB010000027.1:4436923-4449091 GCA_037177355.1 Melanotaenia trifasciata
CAAACCTGCAGCAACTGTGTGATGCTGTCATGTCAATATGGAGCAAAACCTCTGAGGAAGGTTTCCATCACCTTGTTGAATCTATGAGAATTAAGGCAGTTCTGAAGTGAAAAGGGGTCCATCCTGGTACTAGCAAGGTAGCTAATGGCTTTAGATCTGCCTTTTACTGTCTGAGGGACGGAATAACATCATATACTGTATTACTGATTGTACGATTTGGTAAGTCTGTGTGTGAAGTGTGTTAAAATGAGGAAAAGTTCTGTTTCAGGAGAACATTTGAAAGAAAACAGCCAAGATGTGTCGGATCTCTGAACCTTGTCTGTGTCGGTCAGTGAAGGAGTTTCCTCTCTTAATCTGAGCTGTAGTTCTAAATTTCATAACTTCAGAGTGTGTCCGTTTGTAATAAACTGTTCCCAGTTCAAAGAGCTGGAGTCTAAATCTGGACACCAGGTTATCTATCTGGCTCAAATATTAACCACCACATGAATTATTGGAAGCAGAGAGTGGTAAACTTTGTCCTGGGGTAAGCAGGAGTTAATATGAGTGAGATGTGGATTAATTTGTAACCAGTGCAAAGTTTTGCAAGAGCATTCCCTGCAGAATCGAGCAGGTTGTGTCATGTGCAGCCCGGAGTTTGATGATAGTCGGGAGCAGAAGGAAAAACAATGAAACTTTAATAAGGAGAGAGTGTGTTACACAGCTGAGTAGCGGCCAAGAATGCTTCATATTGCGGCGACACAAATTAAAGCTGCTCGTGCACGACTGTGAGAGAAACTAACTTTTAGAATCCTCCATCATGTTTCGTGTTATGCTCCTTCTAATTCATTATTTCCTGTTATTCCAGTTATTCCCAACAATGAACAGTGATAATGAAGTGAATGAACTGGTGAAATGGAAGCTCCTGTATCTTGTTCCCACCTTCACTGCGTGGTGACGTTGTGACCCGGCCTCCAGGCATTGGGTGTCTGAGTCGCAGCCAAACATTCGCTTGACTGAACAAAGACAACCAGATTCAGTTCTGCCTGCTTTATAACAGCAATCTGCAAGAATAAAACACACACTCCAGCTTTTAAACACACACATATGAGGACAAACACAATATGGTCTAAATGTTACAGATGTGGTGGTTGTTAGTTATCCGACAGCAGGTTGATCCAAACTGTGCTGCACAAAGCCAAATATATCCGTTCTGACATCAGGATTAACAGAGTTTTATCAGATTTGGATGATGATGCAGGTCAAGTTTAACGTCATGACTTATTTATTTTATTGCTCTGTTGTTGGTCAGCCTGTCAGTAGCAAACCTCCCAACACAGCGTGCATAAATATCAGAGTAACCGATCTATGTTGGACTCATAATTCAGTCACCATGGGCTGGTTGTAGGACCAAAACAAACAAATATACATCATCAGGTATAAAATGTTTTAAAAGTTCTATAGTTAGAGAGTAAAAATAAATACTCTATCATAGATCACCATCTCCAGGCTTCTTCGGCCTGCAGGTTTTAGATGTTTTACTGCTGCAACACACCTGATTCAAATTTGCTGGAGAACCATTTCATTTTAATTAGGTGTGTTGCAGCAGGGAAACATCTAAAACCTGCAGGACACTGGGCCAAGAGGTCTGGAGTTGGTGATTCCTGGTCTATAATCAAAGTAAAGAACAAATAGGTGGAAAAAAATAAGTTTTCTTTTATTTACTGTATATGTAAGTTAAAAATCAGCTGGTTTAAGAAAATGTTTTTAAAAACTTTAAAGGGTTAAAAAAAATTAATAGATAATAGAAAAGTTCTAAAAAGGAAAAGTATGATAACATTTATTTAACCTATTGGTAAAATGAAAGTAAAAGTAAAAAAAATCCACAAGTTAAAAAAAACTGTTTACAAAAAATGTATATAGGTAATAAATAGATTTTTTTAATCTACAGGTTTTAAAAAGTTTTAAAAAATAAGAGTTAAAATATATTTTACTATAAGCAATAAAACATTTTGGAAAATAAATAAATAAACAAATAATAAATAAGAATAATAATAATATTCACTACATTAAAACAACTTTTTTCATTTAAGCGAGTAAAAGGTAGATTGTTATCGGTGTTATAGGTAATAAACATTTTTAAAATCATCTATAGACTAAAACATATAATTGGGAACAACTGAGGGGTAAAATAATTAAGAGAAAAACACTCAGGTATAAAAAGGAAAAAAGTAATCTCTAGGTAACTACTTTTTTACAACCTTCATTCAGAACGTTTATTTAATGAAGTTGAAAACTAATTTAAAAAAATAAAGAACAAATGTATAGTGTTAAAGTAAAAAAAAACAAAACATCTACAGGTAATAATTATCTATAGTTTAAAAACAGATCATCTGTAGAACAACCCATAAACATTTTTTAAAATCATGTAAAAGTCAAAGTATCTGTTTAACCTTCATTTAAAAACAGCATCCATGATGTTGGAGAAGTTACAGAAAGCGTCATGGGACACATACTTCTTACAAAAACATGTACATATCGATCAAATTACACACACCTACTTAAACAACCATCAGTCATCTATAACTCAACTTCCTTCCAACAGACGCTTCAGTGTCGCTTTATTCTCAGATAATTATTAATAAAGCAGAATTTCTCTGCTCCCTCCTCCAAACTTTCCCTCAGAATCTGCTTCATTTGTTCTGATATCATCATCCGTGCATCTGCTGGTATGTTTTTGCTTTGTCCACCTACAGATTGTGAGTTATCAGCAGTTGTTGGATCAGGATGGACCCATGACACATAAATACAAATTCTTTTCACAACTTTTCACAACACATTAACTTGTGCCATTAAGAGAGGACATTTTAACTTTCCATTATGATACTCTGTCAATTATTGACCTCTGGAAGGTTATGGTGTGGCCTGAGATTGGGACTGACAGAAGGACTTTAAACACTGTTGGGAACATGGAGCAGGAAACTGTTTGAGGGGGGACCTTTTTAACTGCTGCAACCACTAAACGTGCAGCAGAGCTGAGCGGTGAAAACAAAGTCCAGGAAGGGAAGCTGAAGCATATGTTGAAGTTGACCATGACAAAGAAAAATGAGTTGTATCTGTTGTTGCCTGGAGGCACTTTGGTTTTAAAACGTTGGTTTTATGAGCCAAACAACTATTTACTGAAAATGATTAATTTACTAAACCTGCCTACAACAAAAAAGGCTAGTGGTGAATCCAGATAACCCACGCCATCACGATTCATACAGTCATAAAAGATGAATTCATGGCCAAGACCAAGACACTGGACATCAAGGTACAATTAACACAATGGATTAGACTATTCTTGGCCAATCTACTGCACTGGAAAATGTGTTTAACACCTGTTCATGCATAGAAAAAAATACCCCCAAATACCCTGAAATCTGTATAGTTTTTAAATACCCTGATATATATAATTTTGGTCACACTGCCCAGCTTTAATTCCATCTTCACAGGGATCCAACAGGCCAAATACCAGCCTCCAATAAGGCTCAATATTGTCCTTGTCCTTGCAGGGTAGAAGCCTCTACACCAGCTGAAGACCTCAACAGACTTACTGGCCTCATCTTGTGACTGGCAGCTGCAGGTGGACCAGAGGAAACAGTTTAAAGTTTCCAGAGCGTATCACCACAACAGCACTTGGGCTGGATTTGGTTTTAACATCTGTGTCTTCCAAGCAAGTGGAACTCTTGGGACTTACAGTCCCTTGAGAAGACTGAACTGAGGAGGCCCACGTGCAAAAGAAAGCAAAATGTGGGGAGTTTGTTGAGGTCTGCATGTGGAATTAGCCCACTGTGAATCCACTCATGTGCTCATTTGCACTACAGGGTTGTAGGAAAGAAAAGACACCAAGGTGAGGGTATCTCAACAACAAAAACCTGAGGACATGTCCAAATGATCCATTTATACAGATGATGTTTCCTTCAAACATAATTAGAGGTAGATACAGCATGGTACATAACAGCTGCTGAAATCTCATATCCAGGTAGTTAGCGATTCAATCCTGGTTCCCAAAATTTGCAGCTTTGTGTAAAATGTAAATGCAAACAGAATGCAATCATTTTCATTCATACAGATCAATATTCTAAATATGATGAGACACAGAAATCATATCAATGTTCAAAGTGACATTTTACTGTCTCCTGAAGTATTTTAGATCAAGTCTGAAAAACCAATAAAATAGGATTAATAAAAGGCTGGAGAAATAAAAAAAAAAGTTGTAGGATCGTGTTGCAGCTAATCAGGTAATTATCAACAGGTCAGTAACATGACTGTACATAAAAAGAGCACCTTAGAGAAGCAGAGTCTCTCAGAAGTAAAGAGGGATAGAGGTTCAGAAATCAGAAAAATCTGTCTACAAGTTTTGGAGAAACTTTAGAATAATGCTCTCTGATGAAGCTGAAAGGTACAGCAGCATAATGACGTCTTTTTCAGTCAAGACTTAGCATATTTCATCAAGATAATGCCAAACCACTTACTTCATCTGTTCCAACAGTATGGCTTTGTACTAGAAGGGTCCAGATGCTGACCTGCTTGCAGTCTAAAAACCTCCATCAACTGAAAGCCAGACCATTATGAAACAAAATACTACGGTAAACTACTAACAGCTAGGATCCTCTATAAGGACCTTTTCCTTTATCTGTTTAAATTAAATAAGAAGTTGAAAACTGAAATTGTAGATTCAATTGTTAACATAAAATTAAAGTATTGGTTTTAATACAAGTCAACCGGTTGAGGCAGATGGCCGTACTTCCTGGTTCTGGTTCTGCTGGAGGTTTTACTTCCTGTTAAAAGGAAGTTTTTCTTCTCCATTGTCATCCCGTGCAGCTCGGGATGGAGGACTGAATCCAAAGCCCCTTTTCAACCCAGTCTTGTCTGTACCCTGAGTAAATACACATTTTCTAAAATGCTGCAAGTTGGGGCAACTTTTGTATATTATTATTATTCTTATTATTATTATTATTGGGAAATTAGACCCTGTATTTAACCCATCTCTAGATAAAATAGAGGGCAGTGGGCTACCATATTTTAGAACCCAGGATTTGGGGTATGGGCCTTGGTCAGTTGGTCAGGATATGATCCTTCTACCCCAAGTCCACCTCTCTGACCACTATGCTACCCTCCTCCCAAACAGCTAATGTCCCAACAACATTACTCAGTAAATTTACTATGATCCAAGAACATTCTTTAAAGTTTTTCAATTCATAAGATTGATTGTACTTGTGACTTTGTCTTTGTTGGCTAATACCAAAACACTGTAACTAAAACCAGTTCCACCTCATGCTACAAATACCTGCTAAAAATGCCTCACACCGACATCCTGCAGGAAATACTATGACATTCCTTCGAGTGTTTCATCTGTAAACAGTGTCACAGCACATACGCAGGGTCATCGAGTACATGGTCAAGGTCAGATACTTATGCAGGTGGAAAAGCTGAAACTAAATCCTGTAGCATTCTTTCCATCTTTGTACACCAATGTGTTGAACTATAACAATGCCACCCTAAGTATAGACAGCTGAATTCTAACAAATGTGTAGTATGAACTGGCTTTTCCTTGGACAAACCTCAGAAACCTAAATGCAAGTGAACACAGCACATAATGTACTCAGAAAACAAGTGTTCCAGTTGTCATGTGTATAACGTCTTCTACATCTGTATTTAAGAGAGGAATGTTGTCCTATTCTGGTCTGATGCAGGATTCTAGCTTCTCTACAGTCCTAGACCTTGGTTGCTGGATTTCTACTTCCATGATGCTCCAGATGTTTTGTATTGGTGAACGGTCTGGACTGCAGGCAGGTCAGTTCAGCAGCCAGACTGTGATTTCTGGAAGTCTTTTTGGGTCCATGCAGTGGTTTCCAGGAGAGGATCGTGTCTGGTTTTAATGCAGTGTCCAGTCAATCAAGTATCCAGTTTTGACCTTCAACCATGTCCTGTGTGCACAGGGGTTCCTTTTGATTCTCTGAATCTTTTGATGATATCATACACTGTAGATGGTGGGTCCTCATAGTCTTCACAATTTTACACTGAGGAACATTTTTCTGAAATTTCTATCATTATTTTCTATAATTATTTAGACAGTTTGTCTCAGATTGGTGAACCTCTGTCTATGTCTATGTTTACATCTGAGAGACTCTGCCTCTCTAAAATGCTCCTTTAATACCCAGTTATGTTGTTGATCTGTTGCCAATTAACAGAGTTAGTTGTAAAATGCTCCTCCAATCGTTTTGGGCATATAAATTTTCCAGCATTTTGTTGCCCCTGTTTGCAACTTTTTACAGATGTTATGAGGTTTAAAATGAGATTATATTTTCCATGAAATGGTAAAATGTCTGTTTCTACATCAGTTGTTTATGTTCTGTTGAAAATAATATGTGGATTGATAAGATTTGCATATCATTGCATTCTGATTTTATTTACATTTTACAAAGCATAATTAAATGGTGATCTTCAAGATAATCATCAGTGTGACTATCTATCAGTCTTGTCATCCCTACATGTGGACAGGAGTCCTAGCTCATTATATATCAGAACTGCTAAAAAGTAGTCTCAAGTTTTAAGTTGTTTACTTGTCACAAGCAAGATGGGATTGAAATGCAGTTGTACATGCATCTGAGGCTGTGCACACCCATTTCCCACTAGTAAAAAGCTAAATTAACAACATGGTAATAAACTAAAAAGACTAAATATAAATATTATAAGCCGCATTGCTTATATATATACAATGTAAATTGTAGTGCAAAATATAAACCTTGTTAAAGTGACATGAGTAAATGAGTGCTTTTCAGCAGAATGTAGGACACTGGCCATTGTCACTACAGGGTAGAGTTCACAAGTCTGACAGCCTGACCAGTACTGTTCCTGTATCACTGGGTGATGTTACCAGCCAGAACACTCTCCACCACTCCAGTGTAGAACATCCTCATGATTCTCAGAGAGACTCTGGACTTCTTCAGTTGTCTGACGTCAAAGAGGTGCTGCCTTACCTTCTTCACCTGGCTGTCTATGTGCAGAGTCCAGGTTAGATCCTTGGTGACATGCACACCCAGGTACTTGGAACAGCACACCCTCTCCACCAGAGTCCCATTAATCCTCAGAGGGGTGTAGTTCCTCTGCTGTCTCCTCCTATAGTCAATAATCACCTCCTTAGTTTTGTCTACATTTAGCAGGAGGTTGTTAGCATGGCACCACTCTGCCAGTTTCTCCACCTCCCCTGTATTCGCCCGCCATCATTGTTGCTGATGCAACCAAACACCACAGTGTCATCTGCGAAACTTACTATGGTGTTGGAGCTGTCCATGGCTACACAGTCATGAGTGTACATGAAGACAAGCAGAGGGCTGAGGATTCAGCCCTGTGGAGATCCGGTGCTGAGGGTTTCGGGGCTAGAGATGTGCTTGCCTACCCACACCACCTTAATTCTGTTTGGCAGGAAGTCCAGGATTCAGACACACTGGGTGGAGGTCAGCCCCAGGCTGAGCAGCTTGGAGTGGAGCACGGTGGAACTATAGTGTTGAAAGCTGAACTAAAGTCAGTGAACAGCATCCTTAGATAGTCCCCTGTGCGCTTGTCCAGGTGGATGGGGGGATGTGCAGTACCCGGAGATGGTTGTTGTCTGTGGATCTGATTGGCTGGCAAGCAAACTGAAGTTGGTCCAGAGGCTCATGGAGAGAGACACAGATGTGCTCCCTGACTAGTCTCACAAAGCACTTCATGAGCTCAGAGGTGAGGGCCATGGGGCGGTAGTCATTAAGGCTGGCTGTAGAGGCGTTCCTCGGCACAGGGATGATGATGGCTTTTTTAAAGCAGGCAGGGACCACAGACTGGCTCAGAGGAAGGTTGGACAGCATGGTGAAGACAGGAACTAGCAGGTCAGCACGGGACTTAAGTACCCGACCAGGAATGCAGTCATGTCCTGTTGCCTTCCTGCAGCTTACTCTAATCAGTGTTCTCCACCTGGTTGTTCCAGCGCCTCACCTGCCTGCAGACCCCCTCCTGTGCCATCCTTTCTTTGTACTTTAGCACGAGGAAAACTGTGTTTTTCGAGAGGAGGCAAAGACACCACTTTATAGCCGTCTTTGAATTGTGTGTAACAGTGGTGTAAGAAATTATTCTCTCTGGTGGTACATGTTACGTATTGATAAAAAGTCAACATGTGTTTTTTTAAGGTTAGCCTTGGTAAAATCCATAAAGAGGGCATTCTGGGTGTTTGGTCTGGTGGCAACACAGCACATCATGTAGGTCCAATGGGGCTGTGTTGGTGTCCATGTGTGGTGAAATATGGCAGTCACAATGATGGCTGTACATTACCGGGGGAGATAGAACGGTCGGCACAGGATGGAGACATGCTCCAAATCTGGTTAGCACAAGCTGGAGAGAGTTTTGGTGTTTTGGGGGTTACACCAGTTGTTGTTCATAATAAAACAAACTCCTCCACCTTCAGACTTGTTATTGCCCGGTCTGGCACCAGAGGACGTCATGTTTCAGAAAATGTAGCAGTTGGTATCTCACCGGACCCCTGAGTTCATCCAACTAGCTTTCCAGGGACTTGCCCAGCAAGTAGGATGCTGGGCAGAGGTGGGGAATGGGCCTGGGATCTCAACCTGTTCCAAACACCGGACTCAAAACACTGAGTATCCAGAACTGCTCTAATGACTCAGTAGGTGTTTTTATTCTGAGCAACTCATCTATAAAGGGACCGAAGCTTTGTGGTGATGTCATGGCAATACTCAAACCAAACTACAAAGTACACATACATACACATACATACATATACATATTATACCAGTGCACTGGGTTTTGAAAGTATTTGTATATATATTTATAATTAAATCCTTATGTAAACATATTTCATATTTGTATATGTGTGTACTATAATTTTTTCACTGTAAATAGAGATTATAAAATAATTTGTGACCATTTGTCTCTTTTTCTTTTAATGTTGTAAGTTTTTGTCTTTTGAGTATTTGTCATAAATATCAGGCTAACACATAACAGCCAAGGTTTCTTCCTTATAAAGGCTCATTTATGCTCGATGCAGAAGATGGATATGCAAAAGTCAGATGCACAGAAGACAAACAGTTTCATCTTATGTCGCCACACTCATACGTCTTTTACGTTAACATGGGTAATAAGGCAGTTCATCCACAAGTAGGCAGTGCCGAGTTCAGAGTTCACTTCCGCATTTTGACCCTGGCTGGTGGTTGTAATGCACTGCTATAAGGTTGTTTAGAACCATCCAAAAACACACACAAAAAAAGAAGAAGAAGAAGAAAACCACAAAAAAGAAGCAGTTTCTCTTAACTTCTTCCTCTTTATCTGCATCTTCTTCTATGGGTGCTTTTTATGTTGCGGTTCTCTGTCATTTTCTTCCTGTTCCTCTTCTTCTTCTCTGGTTTATTTCTTTCGCTGGTTGTGTGTTAGCTCAACATTGCCCCCACCATTTCCAGAGGTATTGCTCCATCTTCTGTGTCAAGTGACGGATAGCTAAGCTCCCTGAAAAAAGACTAAATTACATGCATAACCAACGCATAATAAACTGTCCGTCAGTCAATGTTTCCGTCTTCTGCGTTGGATACCTCGTGCATCTCAAGGTTGGGGGATTGAATTGAAGGGAGGATTCTTTAGATTCTGTTAGCTTGACTAGGTGAGCTATGCTAATGTTAGTTAGATTAAGGACTGAATTGAAAAGAAGATTCTTTAGAATCCCATAGTTTCTCAAGGTTAGCTAGGTTATTGTTAGCTAGATTAATGGAGAGCAGCTATATTATATAAGTTGTCTGCCTGTTTAAAGGGAATTTTCCCTCTCAGTTTTTGCCTTCTGCGGTAAAGAATGAGGCACCAAACTGAATAGAATAAACATTTGAATACATTGGCTAGACTAGGTCAGCTAGACGTGACCAATAGGTATCAGCTAGATCTGAGAGCCTCAATCCTGGTCCTCGAGGGCCAGGGCCCTACAGGTTTTGGAAGTTTGGAAGATTTCAAATAAATGTGATTAAATAATTTAATTTAAAAAGTTAAGAAAAGTATTGAAGTATGACAATTTTATAACAGTTTCTGATTGTGGACACTTTTGGCCATGAAGCTCACCAGAGGGTACTAAATTTATAAATAGAGTACACGTGTGATAGAAAAAGACACCAACTTTAAAAAATAGTCTAAAAAAAGTTATTGAGTTAAAAAGAAATTATTGCAAAAAGCCATGCCACTAGCCAGAACACGGTTAAAATGTTTACTAAGTATAAAAAAAAAAGTCGACAAAAATGGACAAAAATATCCCGAGGAGGCCATAAGGGTTAATTTCAAGATGAGCCTGTAGAGTTTTTAAGGTGTGTCTTCAAGCCTTAACTGGAGGTGTACTATCTACCTGAGAGATTTTTATCTTCAATGTGACTTCCAGGAAATATAATATTCAACCACTGAAACAAGACTGGTTAGAGTGTTCTTCTCAGAAAGGAGGTCTACATTAAAATTACACATCCATAGCACAAAGAAACTTGCTTTGATGTTAACGGGACCTGAGCAGGTCTAAAACAAATCCTATTCACCTTGAATCCACCCTACTCACCACTACATACTACGTCTGTTTACTGTGTACACACGCTAACAAAAGATAGCAGTTGTGACAAGGTGTGGTCACTGACAGACACCTGACACCTGACTGCCTGTCCCCACAAACACATTAGCACAACAATATGAAAAAGAAAATCCAGATTGTGGTTGTGCAAAACATAATTACTTCTGGGTCAAGCCGAGCTTACAGTGACAATAATGTTCCCAGAAATAATCAAAGCTGGTCTGGTCACGTTTGGAACAGTACAGAGATCTGTGTAAGCATCACTGAAAGACAGTCACAACAGTGTACGCTAAAGAAAGATGATTACATTTATTTTCAGTGTACACTCATATGTCCATCTTGCTGGTACCAGGCTGGACCCCGTTTACCTTCAGAACTGCCTTAATTCTTGATGTCATAGATTCAACAAGGTGAGTTTTTGCTCCATATTGACATGACAGCATCACACAGTTGCTGCAGGTTTGTCGGCTGCATCCATGATGAAAATCTCCCGTTCCACCACATCCCAAAGCTATATATAAATCTATATGTCTACCAGAAAAAAATGCCGAGTTCAGACTTCACATCTGAGTTTCGACATCAGTTTCAGAAAGCAACTAACATTGTGACAGTGGAGGAGATCGTGATGATGTACATTCTCAGAAAGAGATGTAAAGAGGGAGGTGGTAACAGTGGTGGTCTTTGCAGTCATTAAATACGTCGTGGCTTTTTCTTCCTTTCTGTTAATTTTGCTGGTTGCACGTCAGCTACACTACACAACACTGCTCCCATGGTTTCCAGTGGTTTTACTCCAACTATAGACCAAATACACAGGTAAAGGAAAACAGGCAAACGGCTCAGTATCTGTCTTTAGCGTGGGATGTAAATGAGCCTTAAGACATTGCACTATTTCATAATTGACACATCTATCACTATCCAGTGCACTAACATTTCATCCTATCCATCAAGACATGCTAACTATGCCTTCTGCATGTGCACAGCATTTGAGTTGAGGACACGCCCATAAATCCATGCTACCTTTAATTCCATGTTTGGACAGCTGGACCTGCTTGTTGTTGTTGCTGTAGCTGTAGCATACTTAAATGAGGTAACTTAAACTGTTGAGACATCCTACCTTCATGAATTTATTCAAAGTTTGATTTTGAACCTTACAATGATCTTTAAACTAACTAAATTTGTGCAGTATTCTGTTCTAATAGGGTAGCACAGATCAACAGATAAACCAAATTCAGTCTGTGGTAACATGTTTGGACAAGGTAGCACATTTTGACAGAACACCGGCTAGGATAAAATTTGCTGTGGAAATGAAACAGAGATCAGGATTTATTGTACCAAACTACACCAATCAGTCCTGTACTATATCGCACCACTTGGTGGAAAGGAACTTAGTGGGTCCAAATTGGGCAAAGAAATTATCCCCCTCACCATTACACCAGCAGCAGCCTGAAGCAGGATGGATCCATGTTTTCATGATGTTTCCAACAAATTCTGAGCTTGCCATCTGAATGTGGAGCTGAAATGGAGACTCATCAGACCAGCAATGTTTCTCCATCTTCTATTGTCCAGTGTTGGTG
>JBAFTB010000027.1:4449300-4463235 GCA_037177355.1 Melanotaenia trifasciata
CAGTCTGCCCATTCTCCTCTGACCTCTGACATCAACCAGACATTCTGGTCCAGACAACTGCTGCTCACTGGATATTTCTCATTCTCTGTAAACCCTAGAGATGGTTGAGTGTGAAAATCCCAGTAAATATGCAGACCAACAACCATGCCACAGTCAAAGTCACTTAAATCCTCTTTCTTCCTCATTCTGATTAAACGTGTTGCTGTCCCTCATCAGCATTTTGCTGCATGGATATGAGAAACTTTAGTGTATTCTTCAGGCAGCAGTGAAATAACTGCTGCATGTGTTCACTTAATCATTTATTTACTTCACACTTTCTCACCCTTAAACCCACTACAGGATGGAGTGACCATGAGAGTCTCTGCAGTCTCTGTCTTGTACAGAGTGCTAATGATGTAAGTAGTAATTAACCTTCATTAGGTCTGAGTGGATTTTCTGAACCACGTTGGCTTTACTCCCCATCAGACTTTATGACTGTTACTCTGGTAGCTCCTTGTATTTTTAGACAAATACTGTTATATCAAAATAAAATATATTTCCTGTTTCATTGAAAATTTGGTTTCCATTGGTGTAGAACAGCGGTCTTGTCCTTGAGGTGATATTTAAAGGTAAAACCCCCATGTGTAAAATTCAGGCAGTTCACACCTTTACACCCATGTTTATGTTAAAACAAATGCAAGCAGCTCATCAGACCCTGCTGAGCAGCTCTACACATGCATACACAAACACACACACCACTCACACAGCCAGGCAACCGTGCAAAACGGAAGGATACGCATGATAATGTGTAATCTGCATTGAGTGAGTGTGCAAATGAGAAGAGGGTTTCCTGACAGAAATCTTAAGTCACCCTCAGATTTAACAGGTTAAATGTACATTTCTCAGGTGTGTGTACTGCAGCAACTCAGGACACCCGCGGAGTTAAGCTGGAAACAGTTAGCTGAATGAACTGACTGGGAATGAAATGACTGTATTGTTTGTGGAGTAATAACTGTTTTAGTGGAACCACCACCACTCCCAATTGTAGGTTTGTGCTCTGTAATCTGGTCTGCAGTGATTTAACCTGAACTGTCATGGTGACTTACAAATCTGTAGCTACACACAGACCCCTAACAGACAGAAAATATGTTTGTTTGTGATCTTGTGTTGTCTTTTTCTGTGGATCTGGGTTGGTTTTGTTTTGTTTTCCTGTGTCTCATGTGGCTATTATAAGCAATTTTAAAGTTTTCCAGCTTTATTCTATTTCTTGTGCATTAATCTCTAAATTAAGAAGAAATCAGGACATAAATTTAAAACCTTAATCAGAATAATTCTCATTTTCAGAATCTTGACACAGTCATGGTGATGCTCTTCATTCTTCATCGCTTCATCATCATCATCATAATTATTATTATTATTATTATTATTATTATTATTATTATTATTATTATTATTATTATTATTATTATTATTATTATTTAAAGTTAAAATAGGTTTAGGCAGGGAGTTTCTTCTAACTCAGTCAGACCTGCAAACCTCAGCTTGGGCTTACGTACTATAAAACGTCTGCATCTTTATGCTTCTTTTCTTACGCTTCTAGACGTTTTCTAACGTCACAGCTACGCACGGCTTCTCAGCTCCCCTAATTGGCCGCGTCCGCTCCGCCCTACCGGTAGGTAACTTGTTGAGAGTCTACGGGCGGAGTCTGGTCTGTGATTATAAAGGGAAGCCCCCCCTCATCAGATTCACCCCCGTTACCTCTCCTACAGAGCCTGCCTGGCCAGGAGCAGCAAGAGAGAGGGAGTCCGCCGAATAAGAAAAAAAAAAACAATTTGTTTTAGTGGACCTTAGTCAACATGCCTTCAAATAAAGACGATGGCGGATGGAAGAAGTTTCTGTGGGATTCGGAGAAAGGAGAGCTGCTCGGCCGTACGGGGGGCAGTTGGTGTGAGTATGTTTGTCAACTAGCCGGCTTTTTTCCCCCCTTCCTTTTTTAAGGGGGGTATTGAATGGTCAGCGCGCGCTCTCGCTTGTAGAAGTGCGCACCGTTTGCCTCGCGCCTCAAACCACCTGTTTGATTTGACTTTGCGGCTTTTAGGCTGCGAACGTTTTGTGTCATTTTGTGCCAGATAAGTTTGACTCTATCTCTGTCTGTGAACGCAACGCAGTCCACGCATGAATTAGCTTGATTTAATTGTTACTGAAAGGCCCAGCGGCGGTGAAATTTCTGTTTATTTTATGCTCCCTTCGTGCTGCGTTCAGGTTCCCATTGTTGATGCAGGACGCATCGACACTGCGGAGATAACGGTCGGATCACAGCAGCTGTTTTTGTTGTTGGGCAAAACGTCAAGTTGTCTGTTAGTAGTCACAGAACGGGTGGTTAAAGGGTTAAAAATGCATCATAGTCCAAGGTGAGTCAAGGTGACAAGGCCTGCTCGTAAACGGAGAGAAGACCATCGATCCGTGTCGGGTTTCTCTGATCAGATGTCACTGTAATAAAACGAACAATACCGCTGATTAACTTGCTCGACCTTTACTTCTCTTGTTTCTCCGGCAGCGGAAGTGCGCATGCCCGTGTACTTTTCCCTTTCCCTTCAATGTCACATCTGTCCAGTCTGGCATCGACATCAAACACCTGGAGTGAAAAACAACTGTGCTTGGGCTCCGGTGGTTTAAGCGGCCGCTGCTGGAGCTGGTCGGACTGATGTTCGCTGCTCTGAGGGGTCACTTGTCCTTCTGAGGTCACCTGAAAGTGCTGATGCGTGTGGGAATGTGGCATGCGCAGTGCTGCGCTTGAAGGTTGTGATTTAAATGGCATCCGGTCCGGGATGGAACCACCTGGATAATTATTAGTTTTATTCCACAAATTGGAGGATAGATTATCCTTTTTATTATAATTATGATCCCGTGGCTCTTCCGCCTGGAAGCTGTGTGATTGAATGAGTTCAGCTTGTTATGACCTGATGACTTTGCTTCATGCAGCAAAAGAAGTGAAGATGAAGATGAAGGACATTTACACTTCAGCCATGTTTATTGCTTCTCAGCATAGATGATAAAACTGCACTAGATTTAAAACTGAATTGGTATATAACCTGGGTCCCCTTTTCTTAAAAAAACAAAAGTTTAGCAGCTGTTTTGACAGCTGTAATAACTGATTTATGCAGTTTATCCTCCTTTTGTCTGCATACTTATTTAAACTGTGGTTGCTGAAGGAGTGTTTTACTGTAAACACCGGATCTGTAATTTGGTTAAAGCTCTCTGGTGTTAGTTCCCATGAGGCTACTTTAAAATGATCTTTTTCTTTCTTTTATTTATAAAATTATTTTCTTTTTTCATGTTTTTTCCTCTTGCTGAAAAGTTCTTTCCAGCTCTAAATGGCGGGTGTGGTTTCGCTGGCTTTGCTCACTAAAAGTTGTGAGAACTTTCAGAAAAAAATATTCTTATTATTTATTCATTTTCTAATGTAGAACTTCTTGATTTAAATAAACCTACAAAAAATCAATTTTTTAGATATGACTATTTTCCTGATTTGAGTTTTTAAAAAGTGACCTACAATAAGTATAACTTTTAATTATAAAAAATAATTTATTTATTAATGGACTTTATTTATTTTGTGATGATTTTAGTTTGAAGAAGTGACAGTGAATTATACTACAATAAATATATGTTTTTATTTAAAAAATTATTTATTTATTAATTAATTTAATTTGTTTTTTATTAATCCAAAGCTTCTTTGTCAGTTTTTAAAAAGTGGCCTACAAAAACTAATTTTTAATCTAAGAAAATAATTAATTTATTTTCTAATTAATGTGGAGCTTCTTGATTTTAAGTTTTAAAAAGTGACCTGATAAAATTATGATTTTTAAATTAAAATGCGTTTATTTATTTTCTAATAAATGCAGGCATCTTGGTTTAAATGGGGGGGAAGTGATTCACATTTACTATAATTAAAACTTTTTAAATATTTATTTGTATTTCTCTTTTTGTGTTAACTTGGATGTTTTTCATTTAAAAATCAAGATGCGTGTTTTATTGTCCTCTTTTTTTGTCTTGATTTTGAAGTGCTGCACTTCACAAATGATTAAAAAAATGTAAAAAAAAAACACCAGTTCCTTGTTTGCAGACCAGTAAGCTAGTACACTGGTCTGTTAATCAGCTCGTTGGATGAATAAAACACGTCGGTGGGAGCCACAGCCAACCATGACCTGATGAAGTCCTGCTTTGTTTGTAAATTTGTCATGTGAAGTTTAAGCTTTTTATGCCTTGTTCGTGATCTCTGTCGGTTGTTTTCTTTTTAACTTAAAGCAAGTTTCTGAGGCTCGTTGGATTGAATCAGCCGTTAAATGTGAACTACAAGCCGTTCCTGTAGGAGTGAGTCCAGGTGATTTCAGCTTTTCATAAAGTTGAAAGTTCGCTTGTGAAAAATGACCATAAAGCACAGCGAGTACACTTTGTTCATTGTGTAGCTTATCAGCGTTTGTGGCGTTGCTCAACGGGAATGCAGCCGTGAAGGTGACCTGCTCGTAAAGAATCCTGCAGCCTTTTATGCCTCTTTACGTTAATGGATCCCGTTTCCTGCAGCTTTTCCTTTTTGTTGCTGTATGCTGACACTTTCTTTATCTTTATCTTCCCCACAGTCAAAATCACGGTGTTCTATGTCATCTTCTACGGCATTCTGGCCGGTATCTTCATCGGCACCATCCAGGCCATGCTGCTCACCCTGAGTGAATACAAGCCCACCTGGCAGGACAGAGTCGCCCCACCCGGTAAGAATCTATATAAAAAAAGAGAAATATAAGCTGAGTTGTTGTAATTTTACACACTCATGCACACCTCGTGGATCAGGAGGAGCCATCCTGCTGAGCTTGCTGGTCATTTTTCGTCAGTCTCAGTAAAAATTCTTGTATGTCAGACCCTGATGAAGTAGCTGTTTTTTCTGTGGATAGTCTGAGGACAAGATGCCTACTTTGTGTATGTAATCAGCACTTCATTTATCAGCTCATCATGGTGCCAGAGAAGGTTTCCCAGTGTGTGCACACATGGCCTGGTTTCCATGGCAGACATGGCCATTTGGGGTTTACCAGGCCGAGCAGAGTGTGTGAACAATAACCAGCTGAATGAGGCTTTTTTTTTTTTTTTTTAACCTGTCCTGTCCTGCATCATGACAGCAGCATGATGGTCTGGCTGCCAAATTGTAGCGAACAAATTTACTTTACCAAGAGGAGCCTTTCAGATTTGGGATTAAATGTTATTCTTTATTATTATTTTTTATTTATTTTAATATGTTTCCTGCCTATTTTACTCATAACCGCTGGACTGGAGAAACATGCGAAGGTGAACAGAGGAGAAAAGGGAAGAGAAAAGACAGAAAAAGGCAGTGGTCCACCAGCCCCACCAGGTACCAGCCCCCCATGCATTAATCAGGGACAGAGCCCATCGCTCCATTGAAGGCCTGGCCCAGACAGCCACCCACTGTGGGTCGGCGCCCACCCCAGCGTTCCCAGCCAAGCAACCCAGAGACCACAATCCCCACCCCCAACTCACCCATCCATGCCCAACGCTGCCAACCCCCCCAGACCCCTACCTCCAACCCAACTAGCCCCTGGACACGACCCCCATCAACCTCTGAGGGAGCAGCCCAAGCAGGCCAGAGGGCAGTGAGCCCCACAATCACAACTCAGACAGCCTTCCACACTTCCACCTCATCCATACTAACATAAAGACACAAGTCCCCCCACAATCCAAAACGGACGTCCATACATACACACACATTCACAGGGTCCCCTGGAGGTTGTATGCCACTCAGTGATGGCATGTCCCCCCTTCCCTCTCTTCCCCCTCCTCCTCTTTCTGAGGTGTAGCGCTACGGACACTCCCACGGAGACGTCAGGTGCCCAGCAGAGATGCTAGCCCAGACCCCAAACCAGTAGACCAAATCATCCCCCCACCCCAGGAAGCACCCAGAAAACATGAGGAGGGATCGTATACATACAGACTAAACACTCATACATGCATATATTCACCTTCACATACATACATACATACATACATACATACATACATACATACATACATACATACATACACACATCGCCCACACATCCCTCACCAACGTCATATGATGCAAGGGCTTGCTGTGGCTTCTTAAAGCTGGACTGATACATGACGTCTACCTCCGTCTGCAGATGGAGATTTTTAGTTTGAGGTTGACCCAGATCATAAAGAGTGTGATGTTGTGTCTTCAGGTTTGTCACACACCCCACGGTCGGACAAAGCTGAGGTGGCCTTCAGCCTGAACGACGTGGAGACGTACCTTCCCTACACCAAAGCTTTGAAGGAGTTCCTGGCCAAGTATGATGACGACAAACAGAGGGACCAGATGAAGTTTGAGGATTGTGGAGGTAGGTTTCACCTCCACCTGACAAGATGCAACCGATTTTAAAGTTAAAATCATCACACATGTGGATGCTAACTAGTGTTCCTCCCCTTCAAACCTCACAGAGGAGCCTGCGGAATACAAGAACCGAGGAGACTTGGAGAGCGACATGGGGACCAGGAAGGCCTGTCGTTTCTCCCGGACCTTGCTGGGACCCTGCTCCGGCATTGAAGACCAGGACTTTGGCTTCAAGGATGGAAAGCCGTGCCTTATCGTGAAGCTCAACAGGATCGTCAACTTCCGTCCAAAGGTATGTCTGAAATTCAGTTTTTGGAGACCCGCAAGGCTGGTTTTGTATAGCACGTTAGTACAAGACAATTCACAGTGCTTTACATAAAACATTAAAGCGTTCATTAGAAATAGAAGAATTAAATAATAAAAGAAATAAAAAGGGAACAATTTTAAGGACAAACATTGAGGACGACGATATACTTGCTCTGAATTCCCTGTTTATCCTGGCTTTTGTTTGTATAGAAGCGTTGTTTGTGCAGATCTGCAGAAATTCACATGTGTTTAGAAGCTGCAATATGCTAGTAACCAGTAGGGGCAGTGTAGAGCCCAATATGACCAGATTTAAGGTAACTGGTTGCTTCGTTTTAATGGTCTTACGGATCCTGGAGGGTTAAGACATTACTTATCCCAAACAGCAGGTATAACATCTCAGAGGATTTTCACTTCACACAGAGATGTTTGTCCATTCAGAGACACCATAGCAAAAATGGTGGCACAAATATGGCAGCTGCCATGTGTGTGGACCCACAGCAAGTGGATATAAAATGATTTTAAGAGAATAAAACAGTTATGTTATTTATTTATGTAAATGTTTCTGTCATTGACCTTTAATTTAGTTACGAGCTGCACTTTTATAGCTGGTTTCACACATTGTCTGTAGTACTGAAATGTCCTGGAAATGTCCTGAAGTGGTGGTAAAACATGAGAAAGCAGATGTTTCTGCTTTATTTCGGCGGATTTATCCTTCCTGCTGTAGATTCAGTAATCGTATCAACACAGGAAGGAGCCTCATCTGCTTTTTCTCAGCATGTCGCAAAGACAACTGAGATATATTTTTTTTTACACAGCATAAGTTCTGGAGCTTAAGCTGCTTCCCCCCCATCGGGACACACACACACACACACACACACGGACACACATTTCGAGGCAAAACCTTCCCACTGTGATTTGTTTGTGGTGACTCCTTTAGAGACCATCTCAGTCATGCTGATGTAGCTTTCATCGTCTGTTACTGAGTCTGTAAATGTCATTTGTTTAGCCCCCCTCTTCTAACGATACCATCCCTGAGGAGGCTCAACCTAAGGTCCAACCCAATGTGATCCCTCTCTTCTGCACCAACAAGGTAAACGTCGTCTTCTTTTAGTTTTCCTCAAGATGAATCCTTTAAGATTCCATAAATGAGTCCCTTTTGATTTTTCCAGAAACCGGAGGATGCCGATAAAATCGGAGAGATCAAATACTACGGCATCGGCAGCGGCTTCCCCCTGCAGTACTACCCGTACTACGGCAAGCGTCTGCATCCACACTACCTGCAGCCACTGATGGCGCTCCAGTTCACCAACCTGACCCAGAACACTGAACTACGCATCGAGTGCAAAGTGTTTGGAGAAAACATCTACTACAACGACAAGGACCGATACCAGGGACGCTTCGACATCAAGATCCAGATTAACAATTTATGACCGTCGTCAGGACTTCTGCCCCTCATCTCCCCCGCCCCTTTATCCCCATTAGTAATGTAAGCAAAGGGGCGGATCGTCACCGCTAACCCAATCACTACTAGTCTTGAATAAATGCGAAGGAAAAAAAACCTGTTGAGGGACCGACGTGTAATCTGTCTGCTTTCATGTCTAGCTTCTCCACCTCTTTCCAGCCTTAGAGTTAATTTAGAGGAAAGTAGGCCCTAAAATATATATTTATTCTGCTGTAAATGACTTTTCCACGAGCCATAGGACATCCGTCATTGACGACTGTAATTCCAGCTGATGTATCTCGAACTGCATATCGCTGCCTTGTGTGGTTTCAGTAACTAGGTTTTGGAGTCCGAAGCAAACCATGCTGCTCCTCCTCTTCTTGTATCGGCAAGCTTTTAGAGATTTTTAGGTGTGCTTGTGTCTGAACACACACTCCCATTTACTTAATGATGGAAACGGTTGGTTCACTCTGATCTGTGTAAGGGAAAGGCTGCACTCCAGGAAATGGCTTCCCTCTTTCTCGTCTTTTACTTCTGGTCATGGGATACTTTTTTTTGTTTTAATCACTTTAATGTGTGAGAGGGTTTTATTTGGTTTCATGCCTTTTTTTTTTTGCCTTGAATGTAGACTTGTGTGTCCAGCCTGTTAGACACTTTGGCCTGCTTGAAGGGTAACGGTGCTAACTTAAGTTTTTACCATTTCATTTTTTTTCTGCTGGATTTATCACAGCATTGTGGTGTCACTGAATGTTTGAACCATTTTAAAGATGGTGAAAGAGTTTTATATTTATGCAGATGTACATTTTTGTTTCTTTGCAATGTAATGTATAAATGCAATACCAAAGTGCTGAGTTGAAGAAGAGAGTCTGTCGGAGGAAATGCGGTTCTCATTTAAAGAATGTCATCTTAATAAGTGCTAACATCAGCGTCTCGCCTTTTAAACACTTTCTGTGGTTAACTTCTTCATTTGCGTTATGGCCATGAATGTAGTTAGGAGTAGACTGAACAAGTAACAGGCAGAATAATTTCACGCAGTTCGATTCGAGCTGCAGAGCTCTGACTGTAGATGAATTATGCTGGTATGTTAAATATTCCATAGGATCTAATGTTGGTGTAAAATGCTCAACAAGACATCAGTTCACCCAACTTTGTCATTTTATCAAAGATGGAAACAAATAAAGTCATAGTGAACCTTTATCTTGCTTCTTGTTGTGATTCGTGTTTTTTTTTTTTTTTTTTTAAATATATAATTATGCTAATAAAAAAAAATAGGATATTTGGTTTTTTGGATGTCAGAATGAACCTAAAATACACTATAACCTTCACTGCCTCTTCTATGAAATGACTCCAAAACAAATAAAAGTAAATCTTCACAGCTGCAAGGGCTGTTTGTATAATCTTGGTTTCAAATGAAAGCTGAGACATGCTGAAGCTGAGAGACGTGTCACTGTGTTGAAGTAAATTCAATACCGTAGAAAATGTAAATGGTTATCTCCACCTAAAAGAAAACCACATTACTTTCAGTGAAAACCAGAGGACAGCAGCCCGATTGATCTAGGAATGAGTAAAGTCATGTCTGATTAGGAACTGTGCCAAAGTAGAAGCTTAAAAGTGAACTTAAGCAGGTGTTTTACTAGAGGTGTTATCCAGGTAAATATCTCTTATCAGCCTCCATCAGCCAGGAGAATCCAGGGATAACCCCCACATTCACCTTAGAAACACCACGAGGAAGAAGTGAAGCCCAAGATAGATAGGGACATACTTCACTATCAAACCTGCTTCATCTCCATGGAAACCAGCAGCACATTCATGATACATTTCAACCAAAGGCAGTCGTAGGAGAACACAGCAGAGACTTTTAGAGCTCGAATCAAACTTTTTGATAATAAAATAACAAAAGTAAGACAGAGACAGAGTCTCTGTCCCACAGTTATGAGGCAGGCATCTTTGTAACCAGCAGAGTCTCTGCTATCACGTGACTCCTTGTTTGTGTGGAGAAATTAGCAGAAGCTCTAACGTGGACAGAGATGTTCTCATGGATTTCTTACATTCCCGTGTAAAAGCTTGTATCTCATGCTGCCCCCTGTACAGAGGGTCTAGTCAAGAAGAGGTTAAGAGTACTTATTGCTGTTCTCTAACAAGGTGATAAATCTCCCCCTCCAAAAAGTAAAAACAAAACAAAAACAAGAGACATGTCTGAAACACGAATGGACCACTAAATAACAGCTTTATCCAAAGAGTCCTCGTCATCATACTGTTCACATCATCAGACCAAGATGACACCAAACACAAGACAAGTTATTGAGATACTGAGACGTTTTACTGTATTTTTGTTTGTTTGTTTGTTTGCTTCAGTAAATTGTTTGAGATGGAGGAATTATCCCTGCATGATTCTGCTTAAATGTCCTACATTCATCATCTTAAACTGGTTTGTCCAGGACGTTTTTCTCTGCCTCAAACTGTCTCAACATGGAAAAATTCCTGCTGGGTTTCTAAAATGATGTGGACTGGGTGAGAAATGAGAGGATCCCACATCTCCATCGTTTGATGGAAATGATCATCCTACAGAGGGCTGAGTTCAAAGACTCTGAAAATCAAAGTGAAAAATGACGCAGGCTACTCGTTAAATTCCACTGCAGCAACTCAGAATGGTACTCTGTAGATTTTATGAGCCACATCTTTTCATACAACATCCGGGTGGACTTCTAATGAGATGATGGAAGGTGTCCAGAGATAATCCCTCCCAGATCTTCACTGAGCTCCTGGGCAGTCTGACCTGCGATCTGATGGGGTTGGGTTGACTGAAAAATGACGTTCCAGAGGTTTTCTGTTGGGTTTAGATCAGGCGAAAGTGGCGGAGCTCCAATTCTTGTGATCCATGGCTGCAATCACGGTGCCGGGCGAGGGTTCACCAACCACAGGACAGGCGGTCTGCGAGGCTTTTACTGTACAGAGACTGTGTGGTAGCTAAAATTAAGCCTAGGTCCACATGGAGACAAGTTAAGGTGAATCCACTGAAAGTTTTTATTATATGGATGTTTTGTTCACAGGAAAGCCCGAAAATGATCATTTTTCAAACCAGGTCCCAAAGTGAATCAGAGGGGGTCATCAAAGTCTGCTACATGATATTTTAAAACCTTTCGTCATAAACAAAAAAGCTGCTTATCAGGCCACATCTTAATCCAATCAGTTTTCTTCCCTGTACTGTGGTTTAGAGTGGTCAGTGAGCAGGTGGTGCTGCAGCTGGGGAGTAGTTCACGTCTATCCCGGTAACCTGGATGTTTGTGCAGATGAGTCGTCCCTAAGGCATCATTTGTGGCCATAAGCCTTCGGTTTCAGCGTGAAGTCGTCACGGCTTCTTGATATTTGCCCCATGGTTGTTAAGAGGTCTTTAACTGATTGCTGGTTCAGTAACATTCACACCAATGACCTACTCTAGGTCATTCTGTGGGCCTGTGGCAGTAAATTCTGTCCCTCTTTGCACAAAGAGAGCAGATACTGGTCCTGCTGATGGGTTAAGGTCCTTTAAACCTGTCCAGTTTTTCTAGGCTGCCTCTGTAGTAGAATCTTCCTTATTGCTCTTGAGGGTGTGCTGGGAAACAGCAAATCTTCAGGCAATGGCACATATTGATCCTGGAGGAGATGGACTTCCTGTGGAACCTCTGTAGGGTCCAAGTCTCACCTCATGCTAACATCATCTTTTACTTTAAAGCCCTGCTACTAGTTAGAAGTCACATGATTAGATAAAAAGCTTGTTGTGTCCACCTGTTCTGAAACCTCCAGACTCCGAAAAAATGCTAATCAAGAAATATCATAAAGACCAAGAGGCTCTCTAGACAAGAACAAACCAAATAATTTAATCCATCATCATTAAATTTAAAGAATAAGACATCATAACAGACCTGCCAAGAGAGGACTCCCCATCAAAACTCTGACTGGGCAAGGAGGGCATTAACCAGAGAGCCAACAAAGAGACCAAAGACACACCTGATAGGATATGTGCATAGGACCATTTTATGCTAAACGCCTCATGGAGCTGGGATTTCTGAGCGTGGTCAGCACAAGGACAATGCTGACAGAAATATTCTCCAAAGGCCATGTGGGAGACTCCTTAAACATCTGGAAGAAGATTAAAATTGAACCATCAAGGCATTCAGGATCTCCACAGTGAAGCATGGTGGTGGCAGCATCATGCTATGGGCACTGGGTCACCGGTCAAAACTGATGGATTACTTGAGTTAAATTATGGGATATAGGTGAAGAAACTGCTGAAGAAACACTTGAGTGGCTTGAGGAGAAACATTTAAATGTGTTGCATTAGTCTAATCAAAACCCAGACCCTCAGTCTGACTGAGAATCTGTGGCAGACTTAAAGATTACTAAATACCCATCCAACTTTAAGAAGCCGAGCAGCTTTACTTAGAAGAGGCTGGATGAGACGAGTTTATAATACTCACTTACATCTTCAAAGCCTAATTCCTCCAGCTTCCATCCTAACTCCAGGTTGTAAGGTCTTTCTCTCTGCATTGCAACATTTGATCCTTCACCATCTCCGTCCTGGGCTCAGAGATGAATGAATGAGCTGTTGTTGGCTGGAGAGCAGCAGCAGAGTGAGGGACAGTTTCTGTTGCTGTGAACTCGTTCTGCTCTCAGCGAGCTGGCAGCAGGACTCAGTTGCAGCCGCATGTAATTACAGGAGGTAGCCGCTATGTAGCAGCTAGCAGGGGGGGGATGTCGTTTCAGAAGGGATAGGGTTTCCAAGAAAGCCGGACCAGAGCTGAGCAGGCCAACGGCTTCATGAAACAGCTGTCAAATATTTACATGAAATGCAACATAGAGCAGACGCTGTAAGAGTAATATAAATGGGGGTGATCTGGTGATTGTGCAGCAGGACGCTCTGGGACATTAAATTAGACTATCTGGGCTTTCTCAGTGTAAGAAGGACAGTGCAGCGACATGGCAGGAAGGTCAAACCAGTTCCTCGTTGGGTGGCATTTTAACCAATTCATGCAGATAAATTTACACTTGAGAAATGAAAATGCACATTGTTCTCCTGAATTATAGAGCTCAATAAAACAAGAATTAAGTACCATCTCCTCACAGGGGAAAGGTTGCTGGTTCAGACCTACACTGGTTTGTTGTGGGTTTATTTCCCCTGAACATCCTGTCACAGTCCAAAGACATGCATGGTGGATGATTCTAGAAAATATCATCTACATGTATTTTTTTTTACATTGATTATTTAAATTTATTTAAAATGTTTTAAATAAAAATATTAATGTTTATTTCTAAAAATAAAATCTCAAATATGCCTGGTTTTTTATGATTTTGGATTAAGATGCATGCATTTAGGATGATTCTAAGTTAAACAATATGTGATATGTGAAGATATAAAAAGTATATTTTTAATATTTAATAATATAGTTTAAAAGTATCAAAACGACTTAAAATAAGTTAAAAACTATTAAACTGTATGTAAATTATTTTAAAAATAAAAATAAATATCTGTTTAATTTAGTAAAAATATATTAATATTTTTCTAATATTTTTTGAAAAAATATTTTAAATAAAACTGCATAATCTAAAAATATATTTTTAGATTTATCTGAATAATTTAATATTTAAAATAATAAATGGGTAAATATTTCTATTTTATTAAAATAAATTGAGTATATATGAAATGAAATGAAAAATACTTTATTAATCCCAAAGGGAAATTCAATAAATATTACAATAATATAATAATAATAATAATAATAATAATAATAATATAATAATAATAATAATAATAATAATAATAATAATAATAATAATA
>JBAFTB010000027.1:4471330-4488467 GCA_037177355.1 Melanotaenia trifasciata
TTTTGATTTGGTTATTATTTAAAAACTCTTAATGACTAGCAGCCCTGTTTTTTCTGTGTGTGTGTTTCTGTTTTTGTTTTTGTAAAAGTTGTAGGAAATGAGGAAGTCACAAATTTCCGCTTCATTCTTCTCTACATAACCGCGCCCACCTCAAATATCTGTCCAATCACACAATGCTTCTCAGATCCCCCCCAGGAGAAGAAAATTCTGCTCTGCTGATTTGTCAAGAACTGTCCCCATTCACGTCAGTGAGAGCAAAATGACGTCATTTTGCTTTCATTGCCTCAAGAACTAGAAAAAAGTTTGCTTCTCGTAGAGTAGCAGCCTTGAGTGGTAGCAGTGGAAATGCACTTTGCATTAATTTCCATCTTAAATGTAAGGAAAACGTGCTAAACGAGGAAAGTGAGATGAATATTTAAAATATGTCTTCTAAAATATTTAAGCTAAATGTTTACCCTGTCACCTCACCTTACATCAGCATAAATTTCTGCTAGAACACAAACTACAAAGTAAAATGCCTTTTTTAAATATGTCTTGTATTATTTCCTCACCTAGTGAGTAATTTTGAGCTCTTGTTGAAGGTCATCGTACATCATGCGTTTTGGGAGGAGCAGTATTGTCCCTGAGGAGTCGAGCCCCAGCTGTCCCGGGACAGACAGCAGCAAAGGCAGCAGGAGCAGGTGAGATGTGTTTACCCACTATCATATATTTAACCTTCTATCATATTTGATACATATTCTTCCTTTTGCATCACTTTATGGTAAAAACTTTGCACAAAATCCTGCTGTACATGATCATCTTCTGCCTCCTGGTGGATACTTTTTGCATTACAATACTCTTAACATATCACATAGTAATAAATAAACAAAATATTTTTGTTGTGTTTTTTAAGGGCTAAATAAAGCCATTAGATTCAGTTTTCTCCCCATTTTTTTCTTGGATCAGGATTTAAATGATTCAATGTTTTAAAATAACCCCTGGTGGTCAGTGTAAAGAGTGTAGAGGTCAAGGCAAGGCTATTGGGGAAAATGTGCAAAACACCTACCAGCAATATACAAATGATAAACATTTTCTTAAAAAATACAATTGTTATTTATTTATTTAGCCTGGAGAGCCTGTAAGGATATACAGGAGCATACAGCATAGCAATACTCTATAAGGGGAGCAAGCATACTCCATGAAGAGTTAATCTCCCCAAGCAGATTTAGTTTAGCAAGGCAAATTTATTTGTATAGCACATTTAATGTCCAAGACAATTCAAAGCGCTTTACATAAAACATTTCAGCAGGATGCAGAAAGTAATAAAAGTACATTAAAAAAAAACAAAGATTAAAAGAAATGCAATTTATGAAATAAAAACAGAACAAAGGTGCTAAAATAAAATAGATAAAATGCAAGAAATAAAATTCCAAAATTAAATTAAATAAATTTGTTGTACTTTTGTGATTCAGGTTAACATTATTTGTTATCTTGTTGACTAAAAGTTTGGAGAGGATTTTGAGTGTCAGTGTTGGTTTCATGTATTATTGTAAAGAAATACTAATCCTGTGTTCTCCTGGTAGTGATCGGTGGCCTCTGGCTGCACAAAACATGAACAACTGCAACAACAATGATGGGTAAGGAACACTTTTACAGTGTATGCATCTTTATTCTCATGCTACTTCATTACACGGTAACACAGAGGGAAAAACCTCTGCTCCGGAAGATTTATATTTTATAAGTTGATTTCAGATTTGTCTTTTATTAACCATTTAATTTAAAAAAACAGGACAGAAAAATTGTCTTTACGCCTTATATTCATATTAATTAACACTGGGTCAAGTAAATATTATTCAACAAAAGCAAAAAAGGTGTAACCTCTCAAATCATTTCTATTTTCATAGTTCTACAGTTTGAACATCCAAATATAATAAAGTCGATTAAATTGACATTTTTATGCCTTGTTATAAATATTCTAACTTATTCAGATGAAATGTCACTGAAAATAAAATCTTGTTTTAGTTGTTGAAATGTCTAATAACACTGAACTTTGACATTGCTACATGACAAGACTTAGCATGAGTCACCTTTATTCATGAACATTTACAGAAAAAAAGATGAGAAGAAGGATGAAAAGAAGGAGGAGAAGAAGGAGGAGAAGAAAGACGAGAAAAAAGATGAGAAGAAGGATGAGAAAAAGGATGAGAAGAAAGACGAGAAAAAGGATGAGAAGAAAGACGAGAAAAAGGATGAGAAGAAGGATGATAAGAAGGATGATAAGAAAGATGCCAAAAAGGATGAGAAGAAAGAAGAGCCGTAAGTCCAGTATACTTTATAAAGAATACGATCTAATACTTCACTATTCTTCTTCATAAAACTGAAGTGATATGTTTTCTCATTTTAAACATATAATCCTAATTCCAAAAAAGTTGGTACGATGTGTAAAATATACATAAAACCAGAATACAATTATTTGTAAATCTCATCAACCCATATTTTATTCCCAATAAAAACATAAAGAACATATCAGACGATGTAACTGAGACATTTTACCATGTGATAGAAAATATGACCTGATAGTGAATCTGACGGCAGCAATGCGTCTGTAGTAGTTCCAGGGTGATGTTCAGCATTGTGTAGCATCTCCTCTTCTTTTAACATCTGTCTGTTAACATCTGGAAAGTGAGGATCACCAGCATCCAGTTTGACCTTCAGCTTCATCCCATGCCCATAAAGATTCCCCCAGACTGTTTGAATCTTTTAACCCCATCATACACTATAGATGGCAGAATCTTCAAAGTCGTTTTACATTGAGGAACCTTTTTCTGAAATTCTGCCATGATTTTTAGACAGTTTTTTACAGATTAATGGTAAATGGTAAGGAGCATGTTCGGTGTCTTGCCCAAGGGCACCTTGACATGAACTTGACTTGGCCGAGGATCAAACCGGCAACCCTCGGGTTGCAAGACGACCGTTCTACCTTGCTCTACCCATGCCGCCCCCAATTGGTGAACCTCTATCCATCTTTCCATCTGAGAGACTCTGTCTCTCTGAAATGCTCCTTTTATACCCAGTCATGTTGCTGACCTCTTACTAATTAACTTCATTAATTGTCAAATCTTCCTGCAGTTGTTCTTAAATTTGTGGCAAATACATTTTAGAATCAAATTCTTTACTGCTATTGTAAAATACAACAAAATTTAAGACACTGTGAAAAAAACGCAGCTCTTAAATATTAAAACAACAAAAAATAATAAAAAGGTTTAAATATGCATACTGATTACACACATGCAGTATACAACCCACACATGAACCACTTTAACAGTCTGGTGGTTTTTCCTCTGGCTGTCTGAGGGCAGGAGTTCAAATAGGGGGTGAGCTGGATGTGACGAGTTCTGTTTAACCTTTAAAAGGCAGCAGGAGGTGAAAATGTCCTCAATAGCAGGAAGCTGTGCATTTATTTTCTTTAAAGAGACTTTTTATCATCTGTTGAGCTGCTGTTGACCCACACAAGGATGCCTCTCGGTAGAGAGAGTTATGACTCTCTCTACCGAGCAGTGATAAAAGGACAGTAGCAGGCATTGTGGTAGATTTATCTTCCTGAGGGTTCTCAGGAAGTGTTGTTGCTGCTGTGCTTTCCTGACCAGGCTGTACATGTTAAAGGTCTGTGTTATCTCCTCTGAAACGTTTGTGCCCAAGAACTAAAAGGTAGATGCTTGTGTCATCTGCATATTTAGTTATGGCGTTGGTGTTGTGGGTCGGTGAGCAGTCTTTTGTTGCCTTTTTTCAAATTGAGCTCTTATTTTCCATGAAATGGTAAAATGTCTCTGTTTGGGAAACCCCCTAGTGTCCCAACTTTTTTACAACTGGGGTTGTACTTCAATTATAAAACAAATGGTTTGTGTATATTTTTGTGGTAGGAGTAGAAGTAGTCGTGAGATAAGAAAAATTATTCTGTCTTTAGTTCAGAAAAATAGAGCTCTTTTTTCATTTTTCAAATGAATGCAGCACTCCATACACATTTATTGTTTATAACTACGGAAAAAACTTTTCTTATTCTCGTGATTCAGAAAGGAGGTGTGGATCATCGATCCTGCTACAGATACATACTATTACTGGTTGGGCACGATATCCATCCCAGTGTTTTACAACTTGATGCTTCTGGTGGCCAGGTCTGGATTCATGCTGTCTTCACTCATTTCAACACTTTAATTTCAACTCAGCTAACTGAAATCATGATTTTGTCTTTATGTAGGTCATGTTTTAATGAACTGCAGTACAATAACACAATACTGTGGGTAGTTTTGGACTATTCTTCAGATGTCCTCTACTTCATGGACACCTTCGTAAGATCCAGAACAGGTGAGTGATGTCAACCTTTGTCAAATTCCACATAAAAGGAATACAATGCTGATAATATTCCGATGTGTCTGCAGGTTTTCTGGAGCAAGGACTGCTTGTAAAAGATGAAAAGATGCTTAAAGAAAAGTACATGAAGACACGCCAGTTCAAATTAGATGTGATATCAGTCCTTCCCACTGACTTTGTGTTCCTCTATCTAGGAATCGACAACCCAGAGTGGAGGTTCAACCGTCTCTTTAGGCTAGCTCGACTCTTTGAGTTTTTTGACCGGACTGAAACTCGAACCAATTTTCCAAACATCTTTCGAATTGCGAATCTTGTACTTTATATCATCATTATCATCCACTGGAATGGCTGCCTCTACTTTGCCATCTCCAAGGTACTTGGCTTTGGCTCAGACACCTGGGTGTATCCAAGCTTAGAAAATTCAGACTTTTCTAAGCTGTCCCGACAGTATGTCTACTCTCTTTACTGGTCCACCCTTACTTTAACAACTATCGGTGAGACACCTCCTCCAGTCAGAGACATTGAATACTTCTTTGTGGTCGCTGACTTTCTCACCGGGGTTCTGATCTTTGCAACAATCGTAGGCAACGTCGGTGCCATGATTTCCAACATGGGCGCCGCACGTGTAGAGTTCCAGGCTAAGATTGACTCTATCAAACAGTACATGCAATTTCGTAAGGTCACCAAAGACCTGGAGGCGAGGGTGGTGAAGTGGTTTGACTATCTATGGACAGAGGGGAAGACCTGTGATGAGAAGCAGGTGTTGAAGAATCTGCCTGACAAGCTGAAGGCTGAAATAGCTATTAACGTACATCTGGAGACTCTAAGTAAAGTACGTATCTTTCAAGACTGTGAAGCCGGTTTGCTTGTTGAGTTGGTCTTAAAGCTTCAGCCTCAGGTTTTCAGTCCTGGGGACTACATCTGTAAGAAGGGGGACATTGGCAGAGAAATGTATATCATCAAAGAAGGAAAGCTGGCTGTCGTAGCAGATGATGGGGTCACCCAGTTTGTGGTCCTTAGCGATGGGGCATACTTTGGAGAAATCAGCATCCTTGGAATCAAGGGTAGTAAAGCTGGAAACAGAAGAACCGCCAATATCCGAAGTGTTGGCTACTCTGACCTGTTTGCTCTGTCCAAAGATGATCTGATGGAGGCCCTCACTGAGTATCCTGAAGCTAAAGATGCCCTGGTAGACAAGGGAAGAGCGATTCTGATGAAAGATAACCTCATAGACGAATCGCTGGTTGCTGCTACTGATATGAAAGACTTGGAGGAAAAAGCCGACCAGATCGGAGCTAGTATTGAAATCATGTCAAACAAATTTCGCAAGCTGTCAAATCAGTACGAATCCTCTCAGCGTAAACTCAAGCAGCGGCTCACTAATTTATCAAATCAAGTCAGATATCTCAAGATCGACGATGAGTAAAGATTCCCTGGGTTTCTATATCAAGACATAGGGACACTTCCTGTTCCTTCTGACTAAAGGATTTTTAAACACAGGTTTAAAAGACTTTAAAGACTTTAAATGTGTGTAAACCCCATTCCAATGCATTTGGGACATGGGGTAAAATGTGAAAAAAAAAACAATACAATAAGCTGCAAATCCTTTTATGGACACTCTAGAAAAACATTATATTTAATGTTCAAAGTGATAAATTTTAATGTTCAAATATTCTCTCATTTTGAATTTGATGACTATCATAAGTTTTTAGTTTGTTGAAGCTTTGTCGGTAGATTTCTTTCCCCATTCTTGCTATGGTCCAGGGTGCAGGGTCTCCATTGTTGTATTTTGCTCTTGTATTTAATGCCACACATTTTTAATGGGAGACGGGTTTGAACTGAAGGCAGGTTAGTCTAGTACCTGCACCCTAAGGCCAAGAACATACTTGCTTTTGATTATATGTGCTCATGTTTATCATGACTGTCTCACATTTATTCATTTGCTTGAGCATTTGTGCACATCTTTAGAAATTAACGTTATTTGTCCATAAGCTGCTAAATGAGGGGTAATCAGCAGGGGGCATTGCAGCAAACAATTGATTGAATGCAAGGTCACAGGCTTAACAAGGTTTTAAAGACAGGAGTTTCTTTGGTTTAATGGCCTTACATACCATCTGTGATACTGCTGTTTATAGGGGTTTTTTTTTTGTTTATTTGTTTGTTTGTTTTGTTTTTTCTTCGGGGCTTGGGGTCTGGATTATCTGTCATGATTTCAAAATTAACCAAATACTACCTCTCTGTCCAAAACCAGAGAAAAAAATCTAGCATATTCATCGTTTTTACACCCTACAAATTCAGCAAATATATCAGGTTATCTAATGCAGTGGTTTCCAACCTGGGGTCTGAAAGATCACAAGGGGTCCCTGAGGCTTTGAACATTAGAGCCATTGTGATTAACGTCCATAAACTGTCACAATTTTAAGGAAAAAAAAGTAAGGCTGGTTGTTCATTTAAGGACAGGACTCAACCAGAATACATTATTTATGGTGAGAATCTCACTTTTGAAATCCTAAAACCAAACATGGTTACAGGACAGGGTGGAGCAGGGGGTCCATGACATTTTAGTCTATGAATGAAAGGGGTCCCCGAGGAAAAAAGGTTGGGCACCACTGCTCTAATGCACCCCCTAGTCCTCTGGTTAAAAAAAGCAGTTACGCTAATGATGGAGCAGCTGCCTACACAAAATGTTAGGTTAAAAAGCAGGTAAATTTCTTGCCCTACTATGAAGCAACACTGTTGTAACGTACAGAATGCGGCTGGCATTGTCTTGCTGAAATAAGCAAAGACGTGCCTGGAAAAGATGGCAGTAAATGCTCTGAAAGTTCACAGACTTCAATGTGATGTGCTCCACACCGTCACAGATGGTGGCTTCTGAACGATGTGCTGATAACATTCTGGAAGTCCTTTTCCTCTTTAGCTTGGATCAGCAAGACATTCATGATTTCCAAAAACAATTTCACATGTGGATCCATCAGACCACAGAGACCACAGCAAACTTCTCCACTTTGCATTCAGTGTTAGTTTTCAACCCTGCTGCTTTCACTTAGAAATTTCTCCAGATTCTCTGAATCTTTTTATGATATTATGGACGGCAGACAATAAAATCCATGATGCTAAGAAACATAGTTTTTAAACTGTTGG
The DNA here is from genome assembly GCA_037177355.1 of Melanotaenia trifasciata. NCBI lineage: Eukaryota > Metazoa > Chordata > Actinopteri > Atheriniformes > Melanotaeniidae > Melanotaenia > Melanotaenia trifasciata. The sequence goes on from JBAFTB010000027.1 coordinate 4,478,819, forward strand.
ACTATTTTCTCAGTTGTTCACAAAGAACACCTTGCTCTATCTTTTCCTTTTAGACCCATTTATGACCCTCATTAGTTTCTGGTTAACCTGTTCATCTGTGGAAGATTCCAAGACAAGTCTTCCTCACGTTTCCCAGTCTTTTGATGGGCCTGTCCCTACTTTTATTGTAAGATGTTGCAGACATCAAATAGAAATTTGGGAATATTTGGGGGGGGGGGGAGACCCCAAAACAATAAAGTTTATTGGTAATAACTCTTAATCAGTCAAACACTGAAATACTTGGAAACTTAACATTTCAACCATATAAAAGAGCTTTACTGAGACATTAGAGGAGATTACAAGACAATAAACTTTGGTTACTTGTTTCTAAAAGTTCAACAGGAGTAAATAAGTGGTAAAAGTTGTTTCTCGTGTCTCAGTGAAGTATCAGGGACATGGCCTGATCTTCGATGACTGGTGGGAAGAACTCGGTTTGATGGAGTAGCATCTGGAGGCATTTTGTATGTCCAATAAAGTGAAGAAATACGGTTCTTCAATCATGTCTTTGTAGTGTATTTAATTGAATTTAGATTTAAAAGGGTTTGTAAATCGTATTCTTTTTTTATCTACATAATGTCTAGTTGAGGTTTATTTGTATCTCATCAACATTTATCATGTTAATTCATGATGCCAAAATAGTCGTTTTTAGTCCAATGTCTTCATATAAATTGCAGTATGGTTTTAGCAGCTTTTACCCGCCAAGCTTTCTGAGTTTTCCACTGTTCGGTAGATTTATGGTCTCTTTGTGTAATCCTGAACTGACTTTTTTAGGTTAAAATCAGAGTCTTGTGGGATTCAGACTACAGAAAGCCCTGATATTTAAAAGCATGTCTGGTGACTGTATACATATTCAGTTGCTTGTTAACTGGGGATGGGCAGAGCTTTGAGGTTTTTCTTGTGGATAAGATTTACATCAATAGTGACATCTGGTGGCAGAATGATGTTAAAGCACATGTTATCACATGGAGTGAAACACTGGCAGCAACTCTGTCACCAATAACAGCTAAAAAAAAAGACACCTAATTATGTACGAATTGTATTGTTTATACTGATTTGTCAATGAAGCTTCGTTTTATAAATAAAGTTTTAAAAATATTGGCCAAGTGTGCATTATTATGGTAAAGGAATGGCTTGTGCATTAAACAATGGAGACATATTATGACCAGCTCAGGAGGGAGTGATGTATGAAGCTTTAAACATTGTCACATGACATTTGCAGAATGATAGCAGCTCCCACTGGTTCAAAGCAATGTGATTCAAAGACTAGCAACTCAGTGCGCTTAGTCACGTAGACATGGTGAAGACAACTAGCTGAATTTTAAACCGAGTCATTTATCTAGAAAGTGAAGGCAATTAGGGATTTACTGTCTAATACATTACTTCTCCTGTAAGTGTGGGCAGCTTCTTTAAGTGGAAACATCTCCAAACAGCTGGATGTGGTGACTGAAATCAATGTTGGAAGGCAGAACACGTTGGAAAAAAAGCGATCTTTATTAGGCATGTTTTCACAACACTTTGAATGCTTTGAGCCTTTGTAGAATTGAACTGCTGCATCAAACCGATGGATGAAATCGCTTCCCTTTCCAAGATCAGGTGGGCGTCCCTGCTCTATCATCAGCAGGCCGTGGAGCCGTGTCACATGTCCAGGTGAGCAGCATGTTTGGCATTACAAAAACAGGAGGTACAGGTAACGTTTAACAGCCGAGAACAGACCTGGCTTCAGCTACAGCTGGAAGTAATGCTTCAGCTTTGTTCTAGTCTTCAGTATAACAATGCCAGCAGACGTGACTGCATCAGTCCAGTGTGTCCATGTGTTTAGGTGCTCCTTGAACTGTCCGAAGTGGCTCTAATGTAGCTTTAAATAAAAAAAAAAATTAAAAAAGGGAGGGGAGATGTCTTGATTTAGCTCAGTTGTGAACATTTGTGGTTTCACTCTAACAGTTGCAGGCTGCACAGCTTTAAGCATCTCTTAAAGCAGGACTTGGTAACCTCGAAAAGGTGGTGGTTGCACAGGAAACACTCCAGCATTCATATTTTTAAGATTGTCTAAGGTTTTACTCATTTTAGAAAGTTTTCGACTAATTTGCATTTGTTACCAAGTTCTTCTTTAAGTGTACATAAAATTAAAACCGGTCATAGCTGCCTCAGATGTTACCACATGACCCACTTTCTTTTCTGAGATGTGGACCATTAAACAGCTTTTAGTCTGAATTTGTGGGTAAATTACAGCTTTTCCTCAAATGATCTCAGCCACCAATCTGGAAACCAAACTGAAGTTTACAGTTTTAACACACATTCAACATCCTGGTTTGCTGGGGATTTGTGTGGTGTAAAAGTGGGACATTACTGCATCACAAATTTATTCGTGGTGTCCCAAACCAGAAAAAAAAAGGTTGGCTTGTTTCAACAAAATAAAAACATAAATAAAAATCACCAACTGTCAGAATCTGGATGCAGGAACATCATTGTGTTGTGGTCTGTGCGGTTTGGGGGTGTACTGCATACACTTGGAGGGAAAGAATCTGAATCAACAAGATAACTTTGCAAAACCAAATACATAAATAAAATCTGAATTCTTTTTTTCTAAAGAAAATCTGATCAGTTTTTGTGATTGAATGACTTCAAACAAGGTGTGTTTTTCAAAAATTACCAGAATTATTTTACCAAATTCTCTCTGAAAAGAGAATTAAAATAAATGATCTCACAATAATTTCAAATAATTAAAAAGACAGCACCTGGCACCAGTTCAGAACTTCTACTTTGACCCACTGACAGTAATTCCACTTGTTTATTAAATGTTTGCAGACCTAAACATGACAGTGAAGTGTCCATCATAGAGGACCATCTCCCCCAGAAGCAAAAACCCGTAGCGGGGGCACAGAGTTTGTTTTTATAAGAGAGGAAAACTGGATTTATTGTTTCTGCCTGGTCTATATACACATTACATATGAGTTACATTCATAGTATTATTGATGGGTTGTAAATGAGCAAATTTCTCACTCATGCGTTTTCTCTCTCTCATATATAAATGTATGCATCGTACAGGTTTCAATGGATCATTGTGGGTTGGTTCAGATTGTTCTTAAACTCATAGTGGCTCAGACCAGGACCAAGGATGTGGATTCAATCCCTCAGACATAAAGGTCCAGTGAACTCCAGACTACATCATCGAGGTTATACAGTGTGGTGTTCGTAGTTCCAACTGCACGCATATATAAACACTGTTTTATTTGGAATTGTCAACACAGGAAGACAAGGAAATAAAACGCTCCAAACAATCGTGGCAACTTGTGGCCAAAAGAAAGAAAAAAAAAAAAAACATTCTGAAAATGTCTAAGTGCACTTACACAGCTCTGACAAGATTTAATCTAACCTGCAGTCCCCCCCCCCCCAAAACGGAAAACAGCCCAAGATTGAAAATAATACAAAAAAAAAAGAAAAAAAAGAAAAGAAAAACAAACAGCTATTTGATGATGTGCCATTTCGGACCAGAGGACGCTAATTTTATATTTTTACTTGGATCAAAATTGCCTCTGTGGACACGACAAGCAGTGGTGGTGAGTGAAATGGTCAGTGAAGCTCTTTCTTTAGTGGGGATATAATATTTGTCGTACAGACTACTCTAAAACTTAATTACTTCTCAGCTGGGGCAACTTTAGCATGGGTTTGTTCAATAAGCTGTGTTTATACTGAGCTGACACTACCCCCCTCCCCCCCTCCCTTTCCCGTAGTAGGGAAACCATTACAACAGACAGGCATGAAAATAACCCATTTAACCTTAAAATAAATAATAAGGAAAATTATCCTCTCTGTACATGGAAAAAGAAGGGGAAGCTGTGGGAGTGGGTACTTCAGGAGGTCTCTGTGCTTACACTGACTGATGGAGGATGATGCAGGCACAGTAGCAGATCTACTAGAGTGCTCGATAAGAACATTTGTCTTTTCATTATTGACTTAAACATACCCTGGGTCTGTCTTTGCCACCTTTCAGATGGTGTCTTGTAAAGGAAGGGCAGGGTTTGATGGGCTTTCTGAGAAGGAGTCTGTTAGTTGCGAGGGCTCAGAGCATGCCAAACCCTTTGGCATAGGTGATGGCTTTCAGCAGTCTCTCTCTCAGCTTCTCCTTGCTGCTGTACTCAGGAAGCAGCAGCACGTTAAAGCAAGTGTGGGACGTCGGTAACCTGTGGAGATACAACAAAACTAGGTCAAATTTAACATGATGTCGGCCAGAAACAAAAAATTAGAATAATTATATGAATATATTGTTATATAAATTTGTCTGTTCAGTCTAAACATTGAGAACGTGGTGCAGAGGAAAGCAGTTTGAGGGGGGACCCTTTTCACTGCTGCACCACTAAACATACATGCACTGGAGCACCTGTGTTAACACTGAAATTAAACACAATGATGCAAAAGAAACACTGCAGAGAAAGAGAAGCCATATCTATGGGGCAACACAAAAGAATTTGTTTTTCTTTGCTAAAATTAAAAAAAATTAAGCGCCATCCAGGCCTTTATACCTTTGAGATACAGAATGAGTTTTTTAAATTTGATTATCATCTACATAATAAGGAGATAAAATACTGTGTTTCCCACATCTGGAACCAAACAGGTGCAGATAAAGACAATGAAAGTGGGCCTAAAACTGAACCTTGTGGTAAGCCATACAGGAAAGGTGTCGAGGATGACACATGATAACCAAGGGAATTGCACAAATTTTGATCAGCCTCACTTAACCATAACTCAGCCATATGCAACAGAAAAATTTGTTTTCTTTCAGTTCATTGCAGTGCTGGGTGTCATAATGGAAAATTAAATTAAGCTAGGCATCCTCTACATCATCATGCAAAATTAAAAAAAAAAAAAGCCCGAGGGCACTCAAGTCTAGGCCTGTTGCGATAAGCAACAAGTCAATAATTGCACGGTAAATAAGTTTGCCAGACGATAGTTTTTATCCCCCCCCCCAGTACAGTGTTCAAACTATTGGGCTGATGTGTCGAGTTTAGATAAAAAATGTAGTGCATAGTTTTTATGTGTACATTGCCGCCACGTCCGGTGCAGGAAGAAACAGTAAAAACGGGCAATTCTAAGAAATGTGTTCGCAAGCAAGTAAAAAAAAGCCTAGAAAAAACACCTGACACGCCCTTTCCTATTGGTGGAGAAATGCACCATGTCAACCATACTAAAAATGATATGACTACAAGACACATTTGGCTGCAGAAGGAGAGGACTGTGCTGCCTCCTGGTAACAAAAACATTTATAACAGAGCCTGAAAATATCCGATAACCTAATTTCCTCTGTCTTTTAGTGGACAAGAGCATTTGTTTGGAGTGGAACAAATAATTTATGTGGCATCTTATGACAACATCTGATTGCTTAGTAGTTTAACAAAAACTGCCTGAGACGCTGCCGCGTTGTGCTGAGAAGAATGAGACCAAACAAGGCAGATGAAGACAGCCAACTGCATCCTTGCCTGTAGAGGGTTAAGCTCCAGGATGCTGGACAGAAGCAGCTCACCTGTCTGTGTCGGGGCCGTTCTTGGCGATGATCATCTTCAGCTTGCCCAGCCCGCCCACGGGTGCTCTGTCAGTGCCGGTGGTAAACTGCAGGAAGAGGCGCTTCTGCTCCTCGCCGAATGAGTGCAACGTCTCCCAAAACTCCCTGCAGAGAACAAAGTGTCACATGTTCACATAGTAAAAAAAAGACAGCAGGAGCTGGAAATGCTGTACAGACCACAACACGCCTTCTTACTTGATGATTCGAGAATCTCTGTTATACCCGCCGTCATATTCTGTCGTTTCCTCAAGTGCCAGGAAATCCAGGTTCTGCAGTGTGGAACGAAGTAGCAGCTTAACTTTAATAAAAAACTTTTAAGCACATATAGTAACCAGTATGATAAATAACAACACATCTCACCCTGCTTCCACAGATCAGGAGCTCGATCTCCTCTGGTCTGAATAGGTATTTGAGCGGCGACTCGTTGGTGACCATGTGGAAGCCTCTCCTGAACGCTTTGAACTGTTTCTCTACGCTTTTGTTCAAAGTATAGTCTGAATACTGTGCAACAAACTCCTGCAAAATAAATATTAACAAGAACAAATGTTATTTGAAGAAAGAAATCTGACTGCACAACGGAGATGTTTTGAAGGTTCAGTGCCACATGGGGGGTTGTTTTCCTGGGTTTAGGGAGAAAACAAAAAAAAAAAAAAAAATCACAAAAGCAAAAGGAAATCAGACAACTGCTGCAACAAACGATCAGATGCTTTCAATTACTCTAAACGCGTTTCCTCTACTATTATTAGCTGCAGTATCTGGTTTATATGATACAGCATTTAAGCTAAATGGGTGATTTTTTTAATGTGTTAACATAAAACCTATTACAGTAAATCGGGATGACAAAGTCCGGTCCTCGAGATCAACCATCCTGCAACTTTTAGACGCAACCCTTCTCTAACACACCTGAATCAAATGACAGGCTCGTTATTAGGCCTCTGCAGAGCTGAATGACATGCAGATGACATTTGATTCAGGCGTGTTGGAGAAGGGTTGCATCTAAAAGTTGCAGGATTGTAGGTCTCAAGGACCGGACTTGGGCAGCCCTGCTGTAAATAAACTAATACATAAATCTCTGACCTGCTGTTTCAAGACAGTATTATTGTTAGGTGACAGGATCTTCATGTTCTCAGGAGACTAACTCTTTAACCCTTTAATGTTGTATGCATCATATTTGATACAGCTTGAGACCTTTTTTTCCACAAAAAATGGCAAACTGTCCTGCAACGTCTGCAGAAATGTCATGAATTTGTCAGGGAAATCTCTACGGAAGAGATGAATCCAGATCAGAACATGCAGCAAAGAAACGTGAATTTTAGAAACAATGGTACAGTTTAGTGTTAAATCTGTCTGATGTTCACAGCCATCTTCAGGTCACCACACACAAGTCATTCTTTCGTTAAAAGCCTAGCCTTAAAACATCTATAATAATTGTAACAATTAAAGCTGACTACTTGGCAGATTTCGCCTATTGCGGGTTATTTTTAGAACGATGGACCACTGTACTGCCACTACCATGCTTCACCATGGGTATGATGTTCTGATGACACAAGTTTTTGTTTTTATTTTTGTTTGTTTTGTTTTTTTTATAAAATAAGCCCAAAAGGTTAATCTTTTGTCTCATCAGACCAGAACACATTTCCACTTGGATTTTTGCTAAATTTAGCCATGTTTGGGTGTTTTTCTTAGTCAGAAAAAGAATCCTGGAAATTGTTTTCACATATAGTTCACAGCCAGTACTTCCTGCAGCTCCTTCAGTGTTGACTGTTTCTGCAGCAGCAGGAAACTGAGTAAAGATCAGGAGAATCCTACGAGTTCAGCTGATCTGTATTTCAGGTTAAGCAGTCTCCAACCGATGGCAGGTGTCCATATTTATGCAGCCAGTTCATTGCACATTTATTTATTTACCAGATTTGTTTGTGTTTAAGCTGAACAGTTCAGGTTATAGGTCATGTTAAAGGTGGGAAAAATTTGCTATCTTTTATTGTTTAACATCATAAAAACCTAGAATTTAACAGGGTTGTATTTACGTTATATCTGACCCAAGTTTAACACGTTACAACAGTTTTTTTCAGCTAAAACAAATACATATACACCTGAATCTGATGTGTGTGTGATGGAAATGACAAGTTATTATTAATAAGCATTAATTATCAGGAAAGCTAGCTCTAAAAGGCACAGTGGGAAAAAACATGTTAACCAGAAAATTAAATTAATATGTTGCTGTAGATTAACTTCAAACTTCATTGTCAGGCTCACCTTTCTGTTTTCATTTGTGACAGGAATCTTGTCCCCGTTTTCCCTTAAATCGTACATAAGTGGGTTACCAAAGAGGTCCGTGTGGGAAATCTGGAAAGTGATCATCATGTCCTCCTCCACACTGCCTTCATACTCCAGCAGCTCCTTCAAACTCTGGTGCAAAACCTTTCAAACAAGCACAGATAGATCAGACGTTTGCTTGATAAACCGTAACATAAAGATCAACTAGAACATTTGATCCGGTCATGCTTACTGGATTAGCATCAGCTAAATCCCTAAAAGTTCCTTTCTTGCCCATCAACTTCCTGTAGACCACCATGGGGAAGTGCACATCCAGGATACAGTTGTTATAGATGGCCAAACCGAGGACGATGCCGATCAGTGTGTACTGGCCCTCATTTTCAAACGATGAAGGGTTGAACCAAAACAGCTTGGTGCGCTCGTCATACGTGAACATGCCTGGAGGAGGAAGTACAGAAGAAATACATGAGAGCATCAAAATCACAGGTTATAAAACTCGTAAAGGCTGCTGCTACTACCCCTCTGGTACTACTGGCAGTACTGGTCCCAGTGTTGGCTTAGTGAGTTTTCTTTTATTTAAATTTAATTTAATGTTAAAGCAAACTCCAGGCAGGGAAACTGGTACTAAAAGGAAGGGAAAAATGAAGGCAGCAAGGCTGGGAAGCTGCATCCTTACTTAGTTTATGTATCATGGTAGCTTTATGCTTAATTACTGTTAGTTTTTATATCAGTATCAATTGTAAGCATTAATCTGTATACGAGTGTTTTTTTCATACACATCTAGAACAGGGATTCTCGATTCTGGTCCTCAAGGACCAGGATTGGCCAGGGTGGGATCATGGTGGGAACTCCGACTGTGTCACTTTCCAGGCTGTTTATTTATTTGCTTGTGAACGCTACTCAATCTACCACACACAGAATAGCGTTCACAACCACCATCTCCAGCCCCGTTTATAGATGTTTACTTACAGTTTTACATCACTTAATAAAAAACAGTGTTTACAAATACAAGCAGGAAATATCTGGACTTTACTTCCAAAGAAAGATGTTTCGAATTCAATTCAAATTTTAATTTTCTCTCCACTAACTTGCAGCTCAACATGATGATTCGGTGCATTAATCACTTGATATTACTCCACACATTAAAGCCATCTGGGATAAAAGTATCACTGAAATCAATCCTGCACTAAATTAAGGAATTAAAATTATTTCCATCCACAACAATATTCATTTTTCACCAAGATCTACTACTGATGAGGTGACATTATTTTGTTGTTTCAGTTTGAATCCATTGATACAACAATGAGAAACCAACAGACATATACATATATATATATATTAAAAAAAAAGACTTAAACTCAACATCCACTTTATCAGATGCTCCTGTTCAACTGCTTGCTAACACAAATATCTAATCAGCCAATCACATGACTGCAACTTAATGCATTTAGTCATATAGACACTGAGCATCAGAATAAGGAAGAAAGGGATGTCAGTGACTTTGAATGTGGCATGGTTGTTAGTCTGAGTATTTCAGAAACTGCTGATCCCATCTCTAGGGTTTCCAGACAATCTGGAGAAGAGAAAATATCCAGTAAGCAGCAGTTGTCTGGACCTGAATGTCTTGTTGATGTCAGAGGTCAGAGGAGAATGGACAGACTGGTTGGAGATGATAAAAGACAACAGGAAGTCAGATAAACACTGGTTCCAACCAAGGTCTGCAGAACAGCATCTCTGAACACACAACACGTCCAACCTTGAAGCAGATGGGCTACA
>JBAFTB010000027.1:4506750-4524456 GCA_037177355.1 Melanotaenia trifasciata
TTTCGGGTTTTGGGGGGGTTGGGGGGTGTTTTTTTTTTTTTTTTTTTTTTTTTAATGTTAACTGCTGCACAAAAAAAATGTGAACTGTGAACATTATAATTTCTGAATTTATTGTTCAAGTATTTATCACTAATACAGTGAAAATGAGAGGAGCTGAGAGGAGAGAGAATGCTAAATCTGTAGCGAAAGTCTTCGACTTCCCTTTAGTCCTTTGGCTCTGATGCAAACTAGGGCTGCACGATAAATCCTTAAAAAAAAAAAAATGGTGATCTCGCTTCACACATACATGTGACCTCATTTCTACACACAGTGATTCTAAATGAGCTGCATCTCAAACAAATGCTCTAATTTCCACGTGGATTTTTTTCAAGCGTCTCAAATGCAGCATTGTCTTAACCAATGGTAAAGCATCTTTAAAACAAGTGAATTAATAGAGGAAGCCCGCCTGCAGTTGAGTGTTTGAAAAGACTGAGTGAGAGTTAAAGTGGAGCTAGCGGCAACCTTGGCTGATAAAATGCGAAGCCCATGCGGATCTTTTGATCCAAGTATCCAATATCCGGGGCAAGAAGGGAGAGTGTAGCACAAACAGGGTTTTTAGCTGGCTAACAGTGCGCCTTAGCTTTAGCCCGTCTACCTTTACTAGTCTGTTAGCTCACGTTTGATCCAAGTTTGCTCAGTTAGCTCTTAGCAACAGGCAGCTCGGAGTTTGATAGACGTCAGTCATCCACCTCCACGCTCACAGCCCCCTCTCAGCTCCACCACTTTGAGCATTTTTGTATTTTCCGGTATCAATGGCAGGCGTGATGCTGTCAAGATGGCGATGATAAGAACCACCCAACGAGCTTCACTTTTACTCTTCAGAAACCTACGGGTGACATCACAGAGGCTCCGTCCATCTTTTATATACAGTCTATGGTGATACATTGTGGGACTCTTATTATTATTTATTTTGGTGCATGCGCTCTATCAACGGACCAGCTTTAATAGTGATTAGATATGATCACGCGGGCCAAAAATAATTCAGTAACAGCCCGCGGGACTTGAGTTTGACATATGCCGTGAAGTCACTGTTTAGTGATGTTTTCTACTAGATTTCTGATGTCTGACTCTGCTCTATCAGGTGGTGGCCGAGGATTTGGCAGGAATGATCGGAGCGATTTCAACGGTAAAATTTTAATCTTCAAATTAATTTATTTTGAGGTGAAATCATCTAAAAATATTTAATCTGTTTCATTTGCAGCAGATGAAAACGGAGTGCATGAAAACGGTAGGCAGCTCTTGTTTTTTAGGTTATATAAAAACATTCACTTTGAATGAATCTGTTAATATGTGTTTGAGTTAACAGGGTTTAGAGGAAGAGGCCGAGGAGGAAGAGGAGGCGGCTTTAGACAAGGTATTTGTTCACAAAAGTTTATTTTCTGCTTGCAGTGTGTTAAAGTGAAATGTGTAAATGATGGATTGTTTATGATGTAGGCGGTGATCAGGGTGATGGCAAAGCATTTGGAGGAGGTAAACAACTTTTCCAAGTTATCAAGTCATTTTCTGTCAATAAATATTAATTACATTCTGTGTGGTTGCAGGATACCGTGGGAAAGATGAAGAGGTGTTTGCTTCAGGTCAGAAAAGCCGTCTTTGATGATTAACTGTGATTTTCTTTCTTTATGTAAAGTAAAACAATTGTGTGTGTGTGTGTGTGTGTGTGTGTGTGGTTCAGGAGAGAATAAAGGTCCAGAAAATAATGACCCACCCGACGGTGACAGTGAGTAAAACTCTGCAGTGGAAACACAGTCAATGTTTTTGCGCTCTGGTTCTGCAACACGCATCATTTCTGTTTTGAACCACAGGACCCAGAGTCACCTACGTTCCCCCGACTCTTCCTGAAGATGAAGACTCCATTTTCTCCCACTACAAGTCCGGGATCAACTTCAACAAGTACGACGACATCCTGGTGGATGTCAGTGGCAGCAACCCACCGCCGGCTATCATGGTAGGAAGTGTGAGGGTGACTGATTGGTTAGTTAGATATATGTGGGAGGTGTGTGCGTGATTCCAGAGCTAAGCCTTGTCATTAATGTAGCTGGAGCTTCTCTCACCCATAGACGCTCAAACAGTCACAGTCTCGGGTTTCAGTTGATTTTAAGCTTGATGCACTCCTTGAACAGTCACTGCTCAAAAACAAAAAGTCGCATTGAAAATATTTTTGAACTGTGAGCAGCAGAAAAGTCTTCTGAACACAAATATTTTTTAGTATTTTACTCTTTGAAGTTTTCATGGCCGGTTTAAAACACCCCTCACACTCTGATTTGAGAAGAAAAAAACAACAAAATGGAGCCGGTGGCAGGCGAACTCTGTGCTTTGAGGGGATTCGAGAGAAAACTGTAAAACCTGTTGGGTGAAAGGAAAGAAAAATTCCCACGTTTTGATTTATAATTAGTATATGTACGGAAGAAACTTGGTGTCAAGGAGTTTGTGAAATTTTCTGAATAATTTAAGGGGTTAGAGTTAAGTGTGACACAATCACCTTGTGGACTCTGTGGGCAAATATCTCAAATTTCATAAAATTTAAACTGCATTTGTTAAAGATATCTAAATGCTCTTTAAGACTGTGAAAGTTTTATCTTTCGTGATCTGTTTTAAGTTTTTATTGAAGGTTCTCTGTGAAGGTGTGCCTGAGTTACAGGGCTCCAAACTGGGCTTAGTTTTCCCCAGTCCCATTAATTTCTATGCAACCACTTTTGGTGTTTATTGAGAATTTCATAAACCGTGTGCAGTGAATCGATAACAAAAGTTATAGCACATCTTTTGGTCTGGATTTTCTCAAAACTGACCATTTACACAAATAAAAATCTGTGATGGAAATGTAAGCGGAGGAAGAATTAGTGGATCATGTGTAAGAGACCATATTATGTGGGCTTTAAAGAAAATGCTTTGGCATCCATAATCACATATTACATATCAACAAAAGAGAATCTAGTGCCTTTGGATCAGCTGATGGGTTTGTTGGTTATGTGACACACAGATCAGAGTGCGGTTATTAAGAAAAGGAGGGAATTTTTCATCCTATCACAGGTTGAACTGCTGTGTTGACTTGTCCATCCTAAGTCTGTCAGTCCCGTCTCTACACCTGCTCAAATACAGCCAGGCAGCAAAGATCGCAATCTCTTATATGTGGAAAAAATGATGCATTAAAGATGTTTATACTCTCACCAGCCACCTAATTAGATCCATCTCACTAGTATGAGAGTCGACCCATTTTACCCTCGAAACTACCTTAATTATTGGGTCTCATAGGCTCCGTTTACACTGCAGATGATTTTTATCCCTTATGTGACTCATATCAGATTTTTTGACAGTCTGAACATTTTTTTTAACTGACCCAGGCCACTTTCATATGTGGTCCTAGATCTTCTACATATCCAGTCGGTGTTGAAGCCACTTCATTCTGAACGGTCATGCTGCATTTCATCCGACTTTGACATCACAGTCAGACAGACATCACAATTCTGCTGTTTCACATTATTTACTGTGTTGTTAACTTTTCCTTTTTTATTTTATTTTATTTTTGGAAATGAAAACGATGACAAAACACCACCATCACAAGAAAAGTAATACAATGAGGGAAGGGGACATGGGCGTATTTACAATTAGAATGTGTTAACACGCAGGTTGCATCGCATTTTATATCTTCATTGTCGGGTCGGGTCCAGATTTCACTGGAAGGTATCCCTGGGTCGGGTTTGTAATCATCCTAACGGGTGCAGGTTGGTAAAACTGGACCCGTGCAGGATTCTGCACAGACCAACTCAGCTGCATGCTTCTGAACAGAAGTAGGAGCCACTGCTCAACAAAAGGCCGTTGTTAACATTTGTGCTCTCCTTTTTCTCAGTCTCCTTCTTTCATTCATTTGGGCAAAATTTTATGGGTTCAGAGTGGGCAAGTACTTCGACACTGATGAAGCATCCATTACATCCATAAATACTACGTGACATCGTGTTATCCTCTGCGCATGCATGTCACTTAAATGCCACATACTGTTCACACTACAGCGTGATGAAGGTCGCATTAAAGTGAGAATATGAACCAATGTGACCATGCAAAAAAAAATCAGTTTTTATTAAATAAAATCAGATTTAAGAACTAAGACTTGCAGTGTGGACTTAGTCATAGATTCAACAAGGTTCTGGAAACATTCCTCAGAGCTTTGCTCCATATTGACATGACAGCATCACACAGTTGCTGCAGGTTTGTCGGCTGCATCCATGATGAGAATCTCCTGTTCCACCACATCAGTTTGTAGATACATGAACTCGTGTATCTAATCTAACAAATCTTTTCCTGCAGACCTTTGATGAGGCAACTTTGTGCGAGTCCCTCAAAAAAAATGTCAGCAAATCTGGATACGTGAAGCCGACCCCTGTGCAAAAGCATGGCATCCCAATCATCTCAGCGGGCAGGGATCTCATGGCTTGTGCTCAGACCGGATCTGGTAAAACGGTGAGATGAGGAAGAACCAAAACCTTACCTGTGAAATTTACCCTTGGACAAGTGTAAATATGTCAACCTGTCTTCCAGGCTGCATTCCTGCTCCCTATCCTGCAGAAGCTGATGGCGGATGGCGTGGCAGCCAGTCGTTTCAGTGAGATACAAGAGCCTGAAGTCATCATTGTGGCTCCAACCAGGGAGCTCATCAACCAGATATTTCTGGAAGCTAGAAAGTTTTCCTACGGGTCAGTTTAACCTGATGGAGCTGATAATGGACATGTTTGAAGCTGTCCTGGGTTTGAATAGTTTTCCTCTCTGTTACAGGACATGTGTGCGCCCAGTTGTGGTTTATGGTGGAGTCAGCACCGGACACCAGATGCGAGAAATCGAGAGGGGATGTAACGTGGTGTGTGGGACACCAGGACGTCTGCTGGACATGATTGGAAGAGGAAAGGTAAAGTTGTGATAGTTTCATTAGTTTTCATCAGAGCTTGATTGTTCAGGTTAAGAGATGGAGTTCAACGGATGTGTTCCAGATTGGTTTGAAGAAACTGCGGTACCTGGTCCTGGATGAGGCCGACCGTATGCTGGATATGGGCTTTGAGCCTGACATGCGCCGCCTGGTCGACTCCCCTGGAATGCCACCCAAGGAGAAGCGTCAGACTCTGATGTTTAGCGCCACCTACCCTGATGATATCCAGAGGTCTGCTGCACTTTCAGTCCCAGTTTTTTATTGGTGATGCAAGCAACCATGTTGCAGATGGATCGTTTTTTTGTTTTTAATAGGATGGCTGCTGACTTCCTGAAGACTGACTACTTGTTCTTGGCTGTGGGTATTGTGGGCGGGGCCTGCAGCGACGTGGAGCAGCAGTTTGTCCAAGTCACTAAGTTCTCCAAGAGGGAACAACTTCTGGACCTCCTCAAGACCACAGGTATGTTTAGGCTTTACCAAACTGCAGTTTTCCCCAAACATTGGGAATGCGGTAATGGCTTTAGTTTTGTTTTTTACGACATTCTTATTCAATAGAAAGCAATGTTTATGTATTAATGGTACAAAATGTTCTTACTTTGATTATTTACACTTTGCGTTAATGATTTCTCTATTTGTCAAAACATAAGTGTTTTAGTATACGCAGTAGGGTTGCAACAATTTGTCGACAATAGTCAACAATAAAAATAGTCGACAACGAATTTAGCCGTCGACTATTGTCGGCAAAAAAAACTACAGAGTGAGACATCGTCTTCTGATCCTATCTCTGCTGAGAGTTGCACAATGCACATGCACAAAGAGGGAGGAAAAAATATAGAGTGAGACATCGTCTTCTTTTTTTTTATCTCTGCTGAGAGTTGCACATGCGCAATAAAGTCCGCCATGGGGAAAATATGGTGGCGGACCAGGGAGGAAAACAGCAGCGGAGAACGTTAAAAGTCTGGGATAACTTCATGCTAAACTTACAAAATAGATACATGTGAGATTTGTAAAGCGGACTTTGTGTACCACGGAAGTACGTGGAACTTAGAATGAATGATGATGATGAACTTAGAATTTATTAAATAAATTTTTATAAGATAATTAAATATGCCTTTTTTATATATTATAAATGCAGACACCCAACCCCCCTCCTCCCCAGTTTAAAACGGTGTTTTAAAACGCATGTTTGTGTTGAATGGCTGCAGGAACGGAGCGCACCATGGTGTTTGTGGAGACCAAGAGACAGGCTGACTTCATCGCCACGTTTTTGTGTCAGGAGAAGGTTCCCACCACCAGCATCCATGGGTAAGCCCCACATTCTGAGAGTTCTCTTTGTTGTTTTGGTCAGTTTGACCTGACAGTCGTGTTTTGTTTCCGTTAGCGACCGCGAGCAGAGAGAGCGCGAGCAGGCGCTGGCAGATTTCCGCTCAGGAAAATGTCCGGTCCTGGTGGCGACCTCCGTAGCCGCCCGTGGCCTGGACATTCCAGATGTGCAGCATGTGGTGAACTTCGACCTTCCCAACAGCATTGATGAGTATGTCCACCGTATTGGGAGGACTGGGCGCTGTGGAAACACTGGGAGGGCCGTGTCGTTCTACGACCCGGATGCTGACAACCAGTTGGCTCGCTCCCTGGTCACAATCCTGTCAAAGGTAAGATGCTCACACTTCAGCATCTCTTCATACCAGTAAATCCAGTTTTTACTGGTAACTAAAAATGTTTGTTGTTGCCAGGCTCAGCAGGAAGTCCCCTCGTGGTTGGAGGAGTCTGCCTTCAGTTCTCATGGAGCAGCTGCCTTCAATCCCTCCAGTAATGCTTTTGGCGCCACAGACAACAGAAAGGTAGCTACTTTCACCTTTTACTTTCCCCCAGTTTAGATTCTGTCCCGCTTTTCCAACGTCATTGTGTCCATGTTCTTTCCTCAGGGTCATCATCCCGGCTCTTTTAAGGACCCCGTTAACAACCAGCCAGCAGCCCAAACTGCTGCTGATGATGATGAAGAATGGGAATAGAGAGAAAACTTAAGCAGCGCCAAAGTTTTTCTTTTTTGCGTTCAGCTTGTTGCTTCACATTTTTGTTTGTACAAGAAATATAGTCTAAAATCCTGGTTCAGGTTATAAGTGTGATGTTAAACAAACCAGGTTTGCATGCCCAGTTTGCTGTCAAGTTTTTTAGTCCCTTTGTGAGGATTTTTCTTTTCTTTTTTTCACCATTTAAATGTGTGTTTGACATGTCAGAAATTAAGAATGTCATATTGCAGGTATATTATATGACGATTGAGAGAAATGGAAATAAATAATTGTTCAAAGCAAGTGCTTCATGCAACAGAGGTCCTAAAATTCACAGGAACCTGAAGATGTGTCTATGTCTCTGACATAAAATCCTGCAGGAAATTATGGAAAACGTTTTTTCAGTAGTCAGGATGTGCTTTTGCTTTTTCTGATGGGTTTAGACAGAACAGGCTTTGTTTTCGGTAGCAAATCAAGATTTTGGTATGTGAGCCTGTCTTTTGAGAGAAGGATATCTGATGGCAAATTTTCCCAAGCTTTATGCTTATTATTTGTCAAAACGATTGTTTGAAGAAAGAATAAATGAATGATTTTTCAAAAAAAGTTTATATGGACAGCCCTCGCATATATAAACAGAGCCACACACCATTTAACCCACTGAAACAGCGCTACATTCGATGTACGTGGGAATTAGGAAATTTTAAACATGTTAAATGTTTAAACAATAACGTGTTATAAACAAATTGTTTAGTTTTTGTGGGATATGTTGGAACCGACGTGGACAAATCTTAAATTCCCGATTAGCAAGTCCTCCCTGCAACGTGGCATTTTCTCTGAATTTTTCCCAACGAAAACCTCCGAATTCCCCGTCGTCTCTGAACGCAGCGTAATTTCATTGGTCGGTTATTTGCGTATTTGAAGCTCAACCGGAATCAGAAGAGTGACCCGTATAAAGAGCATTTACTCAGAAAGCAGACCAGATATGTCCATTAAAATCCAACAAACACTACAAAATTCAAATAATGGGCTCAGTAGTGGCATTTCTTTGGGTGCCAGCTCATATTGGGCTAAGAGGAAAAGAATGGGCAGAAAGGGACAAGGATTGGTCAAAGGAAAGATGTTATGATTGGAAAGAAGAATAAACAACATAAAGGAGAGATGGCAGAAACTGGGAAGCAGAAGGGACGATGGTTTTACAGAGTACAAAGAAATGGGAGAAAGGAAGTTTATATGAAATACGATCGTGTTATATCAAAACTGAGGTTGGGACATACTTGGCTTAATGAAAGTATGATGGGTCAGTGTATACTGCAACCAAAATGAAAATGTTTACTGCAACAGATATAAGACAAAAAAGACATAAATGGTAGATACAATCAGGGTATTTTACAGGGCATCTCAGGAGATAGTGCTCACCTAATTATTTTCTATCTAAAACTGGGTTGATTAAGAATATAGAGGACCGTTTTTTTCTCTGTCCTGTCCTGCGCGCCTTACCAGTTGGTGGCGGTAATGCGCATTTGGCAACCGTTGTTTGGCAACCGCTAATAAACTGCAGAAGAAGAAGAGCCACAGACCGTGTTTTCCAGAGAAAACACCACTTCTCTGGACTTCCAGACGGATAGCAGACCCTGAACAGACGCCCACTTCTTAACCAACATCTCTACATTTTTTTAGTCTGATTTCTGACTGAAGCCGCCACGAACAATGGACGGAAAAGCTAAAAACAAGGTACAACTCAAGTAACGTTAAACCACTCAAAAAACTAGCCGTTTGCGTCACGTGATCAGAAGATTGAGGAGAAAACTAGACCAGCTTTATTAGGCTGAAAACATAAAGCCTTAACTTGAATGCGGACTGCTAAAGTGCAGGTGTGTGTTGTGATGGACAGGTGGTGACCTCAGGAAGACTGACTGGAGCAGGTACAGTGGATAGGTGAGTCCAGCAGCCTTTAACCACCTCTGTGATGAGGACATTTTAACGTTATGTTTTGTCCACAGTTCATTAAATCCACATGTTTTGTCACATTAGACTATCCCCAAATGTGGTGCCAGCAGCCCGGCCTGACCCAGCTTATTCCCTGTACTCCACAGACTCTGAGGACCAGGTACCTGCTTCATAATGTTATACAGATGGACAATGTTAGTCTCAGCTTAAACATAAAATACCATAAAAACTTTCATCAGACACTTCAGAAACTATCAGATGTTGGAAACTAAGACCTAGAACTCCATTTACAAGATATAAGGAACAGTGATGCTCAAACCAAGACTACAAGCTCCATCTTTTTTCTTCTGTAAAATTCGGCTGACTGTTCTGCCCTCAGGTCACCTGTCTCCACAAGGGTCTGGACCACTGTGCTGCCTTGCTAAATGGCATCCTTCAGGCAGAAAGTGCAGGTCAGATGTTTAATCTATAACCTAGACTCCATACCTTTTTTTTTTATTTTTTATAAATGTTGACCTTAAAACTTTGTAGCCCAGCAAACGTCTTTAAAATTGGGGTTGTAAAAAAATAATAAAACAGGACAGCAATGTTTATTTTCAATTGATGCTCAAAGTTTTAGACCCCAAAGTTCATAAAACGAGAACAAAAGTGTATTTTAATGCAAAGTATTAGTGTTAAAGTTTTTTGTTGCTGAAAGTGATCAATAATATGTCATCTGTCAAAAAGGGGGAAAAACCTGTGAGAATAGAAATTTCTTATTTCTTCTCTTTTTAATTGCATTTTAATCAGGCATAGTAACAGACAGCATTTTCTCAAGTCCCTAGACACCAGTAACATGCATGTGAACCCTAATTATTTTAGTCTTTTTAGATGGTTTTTCTGAAATTACGGTCCTCTCTGAGAGAACGGAGGAGCAGAGGGAATCATCCAGTGCAGATATAAAAGTGATGATGTGTGTTTTGTGTGTTTAAGCTTCTCCAGACCTTTCCAGAACACTAAAAACAGGAGCAACTAAATCAAGACCATCCTCCACCTCACAGGGAAAGAAGAGCACGAAGAAGCTCTCATTTAAAACAGGTGTGTGTGTGTGTAGTTTAGCTTCAGTGTTTAGTTTGTCTGGTTTATTTGCAGCAACTGTGTTTGTTTATTTACTTTTCCTAAAAGTTCTGCAGCGATCACATTTGAACCACTTTCATGTCTCAGATTATTTCCATCTTTAGTTTGTTGTGAGAAAACAGTCGTTGAATGTTTAGATGGTGAGCTGTAACAATAATGCATGGTGTGTGTGTGTTTAAGCTTCACCTTTTTCCAGAACAATGAAGGTTGGAGCAAAATCAAGACCATTGACCTCAGTGGGAAAGACCACCATGAAGAAACTGCCCACAAAAACAGGTGTGTGTGTGTTTGGGGATGTTTATGTGGTAAAATATAGAAGGCATGAGGAATTAATTAAACTTGATTAAATTTTCTGGTCCGTGTTATATGATCTAGACGGATAAAAGTAGTGGTGAATGGCTGGAAGTGCTTCTGGGTCCTTATCTCTAGAGACCCTTTAGATCCTCCAGGTGTGTGTAGATACTGTAGATGAACTGTTTATCTTGCCATCTTGGTACCAGATAACTAGAAAATATAAGGTCCTCTTACGTCAGGAGGAATCATCTTTGACTCTTCAGTTTTTACACCCACCTCATTTAAGCTTTTAATTTGAGAGCAAAGAACAGAACATTGATTAATTTCTACTAACCTTTTCCCCTCGGTCCTCTAGTATTGGCTACAAACCAGCAGAGTTCTCAGTCAGACCTGCATGGACCTGGCAGATCAGCTCCAAGGACTCCGAGACAACTCCTGCAACGTCACAACCTAAAACCTCCAAACCTTTCAGACCCTGATTCTCCACCTCAGCCTGACATGACCGTCCGGCTTCCTGCTCAGCTTCCAACCTCTCTAACAGGTCAAACTGAAGGTGGGAGTGTTTCTGAACACACACACTGTGAATCAGAGAGAGGAGAGGAGCTGGTTCCTGTTAGAGACACAAACATCCAGAGATGTGCAGAATCCCAGCCAGCTGTCAGCTGCACGGTGAGGATGTCCAGTCTGCAGCTGGAAACGAGACAGGAGGATAAAATCCCTGCGGAGGAGGAGAGCTGCGACAGGACAGAAGAAAAGATGAAAACAGTTCAGGGTCTGCTGGGAGACCTCAGGACTCTGATCTCTGGAGAAGGTAACCAGGTTTGATCTGTTCTTACTTTAAACCTTCCATGCCACGTTCAAAGTCACTTAAATCCTCTTTCATCCTCATTCTGATGCTCAGTTGAGACTTCAGTAAGTCATCTTCACCATGTCTACATGATTACATGCACTGAGTTGCTGCCATGTGATTGGCTGGTTTGCTTTGTGTGTGTATGTGTGTGTGTGCAGACAGTGAAGCAGAGAGGCTGCTCAGCCATCTGGAGCAGGTTGTTTCTTCACCACAGCTGAACATTAGTGGCTCAAACATCCCGGCTGTCGGAGCAGCGGCTGCATCTTTACAGGAGATTTATCAGGAAGAGAAAACGCTCTGTAACTCTGAAGGTAAAACATGTGTGTTTGTGTGTGTATTATTGTGTAGTCATGAAATAAATCAGTCCTGTTTTCTCCACAGAGCTGCAGGATGAACTCCTCACAGCTCAGTCCAGACTACAGGAGCTCCAGAATGACTTGGCAGAGCTACGGAAAGCCCTTCAGGACACACAGAACCAGCTGGAGAACACAGCGGTGGAGAATTCACTCATAAAAAAAGGTTCGAACTTCTGTAGACCACCACCCTGATCAATACTTTTTATTAAGTTGTAGTGCAAGCTGCGTTTTTATGCTCCAAAAAAAGAAAGTCTTTAATGGCTGAAGATGTTTTGGACATGAGGAAGTTGGTTAGCCATGTTTAGAGAATGGAGATTTTTATCTAATTCTAAATAAGACTATTATTTTCATGCTGTTTATATTTATTAAATTCATATTCTGGATATCTTTTAAGGAGCACAGTCTCCCTATGATGCTGAGACGTTTGCCCCCATCAAAAACCTTCGTCATTTTATTTCTCTGAACACACAACTCTAAACACGAACACTAAAAGTTTGAAAATTAAAAGTCGTATAAAAAAATTCTTAAAACCGCGAATAGAAGAAATGTCTGATCAACACACAGATGTCATTTTTATGGTTCTGCTGTCTTCTACGTAGATTTTTTGGCAAGTTAAAAATACCCCTCACTTCCTGACCTCAAACATGAAGGAAGTCTGAGTTGGGGTGGGTGCACCCTGCACTCTGAGGCGATTTGAGAGAAAACTGTAAAGTCTATTGCGATAATGGTCACATTGGATGAAAGAAGACAAAAATGGCTTCATTTTGAGGTATAAGTTGTATATGTACAAGAGAGAATGATTGAAAGATGTTTGAGAATTTCTGTGACTGATTATCAGGATTAAAATTTAGTGTTGCACCCTAGTGAGCATTCTGGGGCAGAATCTCTGATTTTCATAAAACATAAACTGAAATTGTCTTAAAACTGTAAAAGATATTAAAATATCCTTTCAGACACTAAATGTATTATCTTCTGTGACCCATTTAAACTTTAAATGAAGTTCCTATGTGAAAGTAAAAGTTATGGAGCTCGAAAATGGGTCTGGTTTTTCATTCATTCATTTCTATGAGACAAATTTGAGCAGTTTTTCTTTATTTTTGTAGAAACTCTGTTGTGACTTTAATTTTTTAGTTTGTTTTTTAATTTTGTGTGTGTGTGTGCAGACTTGGAGCTTACAAGAAGTCGACTGCTAGAAAGTGAGCGAGAAAAGTGCGAGCTGGCCGCACTTTCCCAGAAAAGACTGGAGGAGATGGGAAAACTGGAAAGGTAAAAGAATGATGTTGAATTTGAGTACTTAAAGAGAATGGTCCCACAGTTAACCTTAAACTGATAATTGTGTCTTGTCTTGGTCTGGTCTAGGTTTATTCAGATGCGGTGTTATTCAGATCGTTGTGATGTTGATGAAAACTCAGCCACAGAACATTTCAGCCAACACACTGATGGACAGGATCCAGCCGAGCTTTCCGCTGATCTGATCAACCGGTACCTGATGTCTCTGAGCGAAGTGGAGCCCACTCACATGCAGCCTGTGTGCACGGCTGCTCCTCAACAGAACCTTCATCCCAAACCATCGAATATGGATGACACCCTTAGATGTGGGCGGCCATTCAGCTGTACATCACAGTGTGACGGGGAATCTGTGTGGTCTTATCGGAGCATGAAGTCCGGGTCAACCTTTAACACCAGAGACGAGGCGGCGTTCAGAGACGGCCTGGCAGCTCTGGACGCCAGCATTGCCAGTCTGCAGGAAACAATTCAACTGGACCTGAAGAAGTGACGCCAACTGAATGTAGAAACTATGCTTTCCTACAGCCTGTGAAGCATTCTGCTTTTAGACGTTTCTAATGATTTGTAAAGAAAGTAAAATTTAAGATAAAATAAAACTTTTTAAAAAGCATTTTATCCCCGTTTCCCTTGGAGACCATTTCTGATGAGATCAAGTGAAGGTCCCCATTTATGTTAGGTTCAGGATTTGTTTAATCTGCTGTAGTTATTTTAGCCTTGACACGTCTTCATGTGTCCAGGCTTGTCCAGTTTCTTCTGATGTGTTAAGGACACACTGCACAACATGCTGAGACATGCCCAGATTTTAGCTAATAGCTCCTTAGGAATGACCTTGCTGCAAAAATCCTGTTTTCTCTCTGTCAAACTGTTATTTCTTTTTTTCAGATCCAACAAAAGAGACAGAAACGTGTCTTCTTGACAGGCTGCTAGTTACAAAGAGCCTAAAGATTCAATTTAAAGTTGTTTTTTGCTAAGTTGGACGTGTCGTCAGAACACTGGTTCATCTTTTTTTGTGCTTGAATGATTAATAGAACAGTATTAAATGGCTTAAAGAAATAGGGGAAATGATCGGTAGATGTAGTGACAAAAAAAAATTTAAGCCAAAGGACAATTTTTAAAAGATGCGATGAAATTATAACTGAAATTAAACAAAATTAAGATAAAATTATCTTCACATTACAATATTAAACATCCACAGCTATACATTTTGCACGAATTAAAGCAAATATTCAATTATAAAAAACCCAAACTGATAGTTTTTACATTGTAACCAACATAAAAACCTATTACCTTCCATTAGGTAATAAAATTAAGTTTCTACGCAGATGATACTTAACTATAGCCTACTTATCCATGAAGCCTGATGAAACTACAAAGACCCGACTCTGAATTTCTCCTTCCACAAGGTTGCCTTTGGACCCGAGCATCTCAGGAAGACACTGTTTAGCTATGTCATTACTCTCGATGGTATTAAGTTGACTTCCAGTATAACTGTGAGGAACTTCAGCATTATTTTAGACCAGGATCTGTCCCTTTACTCATATAAAACAGGTTTCTAGGACCACCTACTTAACCTTCCCAAAATTAGGAACATATTCTATGTGGAACCAGCTCCCAGTTTAGCTTCAGGAAGCAGAGACCATCTCTAAAATCAGGTTTCAAAATCTCCTTGTTAAAGTTCATAATTAAGTCTGGCTTAGTGACCCTTATCCATCCCTTTAGCTCAGCTGCTGCTAATGTGGATCATATATTGGAGTAGTTTTAATCGGATTATAACTGGACTTCAGTAAATCTGATTGAATTGGACAGTAAAGTACCTTGAGATGACTTGAATTGGTAATGTGCAAACATAGCTGAATTAAATTGAATCATCAAAAAAATAAATTGCAAATCTCCAAAAGCATCAGATAAAATAAGATAAGACTCATTTCTTTAAAAACGTAAAATAGTTTTATTTAACAAACCGGGACAAAGTAGAAAACTAGCTTCATAAGGCAGGTTTCGGCACACATTCACATTCCCTCACGTTAGCGTTACAAAAGCATGAGCTCAACAGAGTAAAGGCGTTCACCTGCTCCAGAGCATAAATAACACGTTACTTCAGGTCAGAACTTAAACACATCCAAACTTATCAAATATTCCCTTTGGTAGATCCAGACTTTTCAGTGTCAGTGCTCAGAAAGGACTAAAAATGCTACGTTTCTGAATAAACTCATCCTCAGTACAATCATCTACGTTGATACAGGAGAAGTACCTGATCACAAAAAGAAAAAATAATCTTTTTTTTTTTTGTCCTGTTTTTTCCCCTTAATAAATCAACTTTCCATTTATTTCCCCGGTCATTCACATCACCATCTAAACTACAACATTGATTTAGTTGCTCCAAATTTACAGCAACATATTTTCACCACACAATTAAGACCGTTTGAATTGTTTAGGGACACGTTTTTCTTTCTTTGGTGGGGAATGAATAATCTGATGTTCCTGATCTTTCTACCTCCAGCTCCACACCTGCTGATGAAGGCCATGCGGTGCAGTATAAAGCTATTAAAGTCAGGTCGATTTCAAAGAACCGGGATTAACATTTCCTGGATATTTAAATGGCATAAAAGGATTACTTCCAAAAATACTGATGAGTAATCTTTCCCTAACTTGCAGGACGCTCATGATCCGTGATAGAGGTTGATGGTGCTGGCTGCTGGTTGCTTGTAGCCGTTGTGTAGGAGGTAGCTGCTGTCGCTCAGGTCCTCCGCTGTGTCTCCGAAGCCGTGGTGGTGTCCGTAGTGCAGGAAATCTCCGCAGTCTGCTCCCGTCGGCCTCCACCATTCAGGCCGGTGGAATATGGAGCTGCTAGGACTGCTGGTCAGATGCAGCGAGCCACACATTTCAGCTGAAGCCCGCTGAGGTGGTGTTCCTCCTGGAGGTGACGGTGGTGAGGCGAGGCTAGTGGCTAGCTCAGTTGGTGGGAGTGCGTGGTGGCGTCCATTCATGACTGCTTTGGTGTTGTCATCTGCAACAATCAACCAGAATCAGTCCACCCGAAAGCCGGTTGTTTAACGGTTTTATAATCCAAGACGGATAAAAACAAAGAAGCTCCAGACTCACCTGAGCTGAGCTCCAGGTTCATGTTCTCCACCTCCTCCCCTGAGCTGCTCTGAATCTGCACCGTCACAGCTGCAGACGATAAAAAGTCACAAGAGAAAACATAAAGTTGTCCTCACTGTTTGGCTTTAACGTTCTCGGTTATATTTCAGAACTGTATGGAATCATGTTTGTGCCAAAAAAGACGAGACAAGCCTTCTAAGATATTTAAAATATAAAGAAAAATTAAGAATATAAGCAAAAATAAACCTGTAAAAAGTACATTTTAAAAGTAAAGTTATATGATTATAAAGTCATTTTTTGTGCACTTGTTAGAAAGTAAATCTTTTTGTCATCAGTTTCTTTTAGCTTAATTCTCTCATCGCAGCGTTGCTCCAACCATCTTTACAGTTATCCAGACAGCTTTCTGCTCTGTGACTTTTTGTTCGTCCTTCTGACACAAACCTCTCAGGTGGGAGGGTCAAACAAAATAAAAACAAAACTACATATTAAAACAAAAATAACAGTTATATTAAGGCTGTCAAAAACAATGCATTAATGGCAGTAACTAATTTATGTAATTGTGTTCAAAAATTTTAACGAGTTTAATTCAAGCGTCACTGTTCTGGTCATCTCTGTGTCTGCACAGTGCAACGTAGAAGCCTCCTCCTCCTCCTCTCCTGCTGTGAGTCATGACAGCTGTCATTGATCAGCTGATCAGCTTTTCTCTCTTGTTACGTTAGTTTATCGTTCAGCTGAGAAGGAGAAAACTAGCAGGTTATAGTTTATACCAGCACATATTTACCCAAAAGTATTGTTTTTGGACGTGCAAGCAAAAGTGAGCTAAATTCATCAATTTCATGTCAATCAGATCCACGTCACCATCACGTGAAGCTGAAGAATAAAAAATATTAGGGATGCATGATATATCGGCATTAATATCGGGTAACATATCGGTATCGGCCCGATAAGCAAAACTGGGCCGATATTAACAGCCGATATTTATTTTCGTATAATTGCTGATTGTGTTCATGTGTCGGAAGGTTTGGCCATGAAGCCATGTTTGGACATGTGACAGCGATGCAGCACTACATTGTGGGATGTAACTGAAGCAAGAAGCAATTTCAGCTGTGTGGTGTAAAAAGAAGGTACTTGAAAAGCAGTATGCAATAAATCTAACTTAATGTACAACACTGGGAACGAATCGGAACACTACAACATCCTCAGATGAATTAATTTTGTGCTCCAACCTCGTTATAAAATACATAAAAACGTTTCTGCACTGTCACCTAGTCCCACACACTTACCCTCAGCTCTCCTGGCTTTTTTCACGTGACAAGGCTCTGTGGCGGTCAGTGGCCTCTTCCTGCTGAGCAGACCCTGACCACAGCCATCTCCCTCTGGCACAATATTCAGGTGGACTCCGCCGAGCGGCTGCAGGTGAGTCCGGGCGTCAGAGATGAAGCAGAAACAGTCGTGGAAGCCGTGAGCGTGGGCCAGATCTGCTGCCGTCTGCCCACTGGCGTTCCTTAACCTGAACAATCAGAAGGAAAGTTAGACAAACTCCTTTGTGTCGTCTTGTCTTTTACAATCTGACATAAATCTGGACGTCTGTTTTACTGCAGGGATATTAACATAAGTTCTATATTATCTGAAAAAAACTACAGCTGACAACATACAGTGGAGCGAATTTAAGCCCGATTTATAGAAGATGGTTTACTGAGAAATTAATGAAAAGTTTATATACAGTACAGACCAAAAGTTTGGACACACCTTCTCATTCAAAGAGTTTTCTTTATTTTCATGACTATGAAC